>HF911359.1:2400-17100 GCA_000341915.2 Megaselia scalaris
GGGGGGGGGGGGGGGAACGGGTCATCTAGTTTGTTATGTTTTTAGGTTTCACTTCTCATGGGTGTCTATAAGGCACCTGTATTTTTTTTATTTATTTTAAAGCGCGGAATATATACACGATTCAAAACAAAAATATGGCAAAATTTAAAAAAGAAAGATGAGTCTGTACAAATGTCGAATCATCACAATCGTTATTTCGTCATGCTTTTCCAATTTTTTTTAAATAAACCAATTTGTAAATTTTGAAGTTACCAAAAAATAAAAAATAGTTGATAATAGTAATACTTTTCCTTTTTAATGTTGTCATACTTTTGACAAACTTAGTCATACTATTAAAAACATTTAAACAGATTGAAATTAATTATAAATATTTATACTTTTATAATAATCTTCATATTATTTTTTTTAATCATACTATTTTGTAATAAATAGTATAGGAATAGGAATATCTAGAATTAAAACTACGGCCCTGTCAAAGGAAGTGATTCTATATAGGCTTGGCTTTGTTCCGCGCTTAAAACAAACAACTTCTGCAGTGACGGGCCATGTTTCCAGTCGCTGCGCTACCTCCAAAGGGAGAACACACCTCTTTCACAGGAAATGACTCCGCGCTTAAAAAAGACCACTTCTAAAAAAAGTATTACGATTATAAACAAAAGAATGACGTAGTATGATGAATCTATAAATAAGAATGACGACTTTATTCAAAAGTATGACGATTTGTAAGAAAAATTAGGTAAAATTAGCATTTACAAATTGGTCTGTTTAAAAAAAATTATGAATTCTTTTTTTTTTAAGTCGAAAAATGTTGGTATGAAATTTTTTTTGCGGACAAAATTGTTATTTTGTGTTCTCTTTCGTTAAAAAAGTATGACGAAATAAAATTCTTTTTTTTTTGTTCAAAATGGTGATGATTTCGATGATTTTGGTGATGACAATTTATGTTTTAACGACGAAAATTCTTAAGCCAATAAAAAATATATAAAAAATAATAGAAAATAAAAAAAATAAGACAAAATAAAAAAAAAATCTATTTCGAAACTAAAGTTCGTATTTAAATAAATTTACACTATAGTAATTCTTAGATTTTGTTACATTAACATATAATTTAGTATTTGTTTTTTTTTAATTTTGAAATTAGTTAGTTAGAGTATTAAGATTGGTATAAAGATGAAAATGAAGATAAAAACAATGTTGAATTTTATTATCCAAAAAATAAAATGTACTGAATTAATGTAATTTTGCTATTAAATTTGATTTTTTTTCATATGTAACAATGAAATTAGCAATGAAATACAATTAAATGTATAGGAAAGATTATTTAATAAAGTAATGTTAATGAAAGTTCACACAAAAAATTTAATTGTTTAATATAATCTAATGGGTCGAAGTCTTACTTCTAAGCCACACGTATATTTTAAAATTATTTTTCTATTGATCATGAAACATTTGTGTGTAAATGAAATATACTTTTGATAAGTTAAAAAGCTGATGCAACTTAAATTTAATTTTAATGGAGATTTTAATATATTTATTTTCGGTGGATTTTACATAAAATTCGAAAAAGAAACATAAACTTAGTGCTTAATGATTTTTTTAAGCGTTAACCGAAGCTACTTTTAAACTTAGGGTGTTAATTATCTTAGAGAGAAAGCACGCACCGGTGCGTAATTGCACTCTTAATTACTAACAGGATCTCTTAAATTACATAAATTTATAAAAACAAATCTAAATTTTTAAAAATTAAAACAAATGTATTTTCTATAAAAAATTCAAATCATTAAGTTTGTTTGTTTTGAATTATTATAACGTCGATTAAAAAACGTTATCTGTGCAAGTAAAGAATGTCGTTAAACTTACTAACAAATTACACGTCTTTTACTTTTGTCATCGCTTGTTATGTGCGCGATGCATGCAACATCGAATGCTGATGCAAGGGAAAGTGCAGCATAATTTTGGGTTTAGTAAAATGAAGAATGTAAATGAGGGTTTGAATCATGTGTTTTTTTTTCTCAAAAATATTATTATTAATCATATAAAAATAAAGATTCACGATTATCTCCATAATGATTCATTATGAATATTTGTCCCGTTCGCCTATTACTAACATGGCCAGGTACACTATGAAGACTTTTCAAAAAAAGAAAACAAAACTTAAGACTTTTTTGCAAGGATTGTCAGTCAGAAAATGCTGGTAATGCTATTTGATTAATATTTTTTTATAAATATAAATAGAAATTTAACAAATAATTAAAATAAAAGTTAAGAATGACTAAATGATAACACTCAGTAAAAGTAATTAGTTGAAGTAATTATCGTAAATAATCATTAGTTACCTACGTAAGTTACGTGTAAATTACTAGTAAGCTAAATGTAACACACACTTTCCATCTATATCTAAAGGGGAAATAACCGCAAAATAAGGATTTTCGATTGTTTTCATTAAAGAAGGTCAATTATAAAGGTTTGTTTGAAAGAAAAGAACATAATTTGGAAAAAGTTTTTGAAATTTTTTTAATTACATAAGTTTTTTAACATTCATAAAGATTTGACATACCCGCACCCCATATGGTATAGTGCCCAGCTAAATTATGGATATTTTTCCTGTCTTGGTAAAGTATTTGGCCACAGCAATAATAACTTTGGCCAGATACATTATCAAGATTTTTTTTTTATTTTTTTTTTTCAGGGATTGTCAGTAATGAATGATGAGAGGTGCTTCTATTATCCGGTTGGCCTCTTAGTGCTATGACGCTTTTGCGAAAGAAAATAATATTAAAAAATATTAAACTATAGAAAATTAAGATCGCAGATTTATAATTTTTATTTTTCAACTTTTATATTTGGTGTCAAAATTTTATATTTGAAATATACACATACATTTGTATTTTTTTAACATTAAATTCATAAAAATTAAGGAAGAAACCCCTCTTACAAAATAAGGATGTCCCATATTAGCAGGTAATTTATGAAATGTTCGTTTATAGAAAGAAGTTGTTGAATAAATGTAAGTAATGTAGTTAATGTAAATAAAGTAATTAGTTTTTTAAGTATTGTCATACTTTTGAAAAAAATCATCAAAAAGTAGTCACCAAAATTGAAAGCAAACGTCATACTATATTTTTTTTTCGTCTCCGTAATTATTTCAAAGACAAAAAAACGTCACCTAAACTTGAACGTTTGTCATACTATTATTACAAATCTTGTTGGTTTTGTATATTATCATCATACTTTTTTATACATTCGTCATACAATTTTTTTGTATATAATCGTATTATTTTTTGTTTTTTAAGGGCGTAGCCTATATAATTTCAT
The DNA here is from genome assembly GCA_000341915.2 of Megaselia scalaris. Taxonomy (NCBI): domain Eukaryota; kingdom Metazoa; phylum Arthropoda; class Insecta; order Diptera; family Phoridae; genus Megaselia; species Megaselia scalaris. Next base: position 5,716 of record HF911359.1, read on the forward strand.
TTCCTGTGAAAAAAAAGTATGTGAATGATTCTTTTTGGCAGACAAAAGTTTGATTTTGGGTTGTTTTTCATTAACAAAGTATGACGAAATTAAATTTTAGTATGACGATTTCATTTGCAATGGTGATGATTTCAGCGACTATAGTGAAATTATATGCAAATTCTTAATCCTATGACATGTATATAAATAATATTCATTCTTCTTGTTGTTTTAAATATCTTTTTTAAAAAAAATATTTTCATTTTTCGTTTTGAATCGAAACATAGTTTCTAAATTATATTATTTGTTTATTTTTACTTTGAAGTTATGGAAACAGGGATTGGCACTGTCTGTAAATTGCGTAATTTACACGTAAATTACTTAAGTAATTAACTATTTCCATACGAAACTTCAGTTATTTACGTGAATGACGTAATTTCGAACATAAATTACATGTAAATTACAAACAATTGTCCGTAATTCTTTCAGAGATCTACGCTTAAGCCCTCAAAAAGAAGAAACTTCCATACGTATCATACGTATGATACATATGTATATAAGTCAATTCTTCAAATTGACCAACTGTGGTTACATGGAAAGTGCTACATAAGACATAAATTACTTAACAGAAGCTTCTTTAATCCGCCCATCACTATCATTTACATGCAAATTACATAAATTAAAAAAAAATAACAAATTGCATATAATTCGAATGTCAAAAAATTATATATTTCCTAAATTAATATTAAAAAAAAACTTTTTAAAATATTCCATGGATGGGCAAATCTAGGTATTTAGTTAGTTAATTACGTAAGTTAAGTGTAATTTACGTCTGTAAATTACGTAATTTACGTGAATAACTGAAGTTTTGTATGGAATTAGTTAATTACATACATAATTTATGTGTAATTTACAGACAATGTCCATTCCTGAAATCAAACAATTTATAGAAATTTAGAATCAATTTATTAAAAAAAAATCATAAATATTTAATGAAAAAGTTTTCAAAGCCATATTTTACAAAATACATAAATTACATAACAGAAACCTCTTATATCAGCCCATCTCTATCATTTACACACAAATTACATAAATTAACAAAATAACAAATTGTATATAAATCGAATGTCAAAAGTTGATATATTTTTCTAAAACAAATAAAATTTTTAAAATTTTATTGCTAAAAAAACTTTATCAATTTATTGATTCACAAAGAAATAAATTAATTAAAAAAAAACGAACAACCTTTGTCATTTCCACAAAATAACCGGCATAGAAGAAACAAAAAAGGTAGTAAAAATTCTAATAATAATCGTAAGAAACAAATAATCTTACAGATATCGCTTTTTTCTTCTTCTTGTTTCCCTTCGAATTTCAAATTTTCAATCGAAAATATACAAAAAAGTATATATTCAAAACACAGAAGAAACTCACACAGAAAAAAAGAGAGAAAAAAGCACTAGATAACAAAAGCAGGAAAAGTATAACTCATCGATTCGCTGTTTTTGTGGTCATTCTTTCGGATCGCAGTTTTAAAAACATTTACTCGACGTAAGTTGACGGTTCCAAACGGTTGTACTTAAGCGGTGTTTTAAAATTTATTTAAAAAAAAATATTTTAGAAAAAGAAAATTGTACAAAAATAATACAAAAAATATTGAAAAGTGAAAAAAAGTGATAATGAGCAAAAATTAATTACAAAATATAGAATTTTTTTGTTTTGAATTTTTCTTAAATGAATGCTAGGCAATATCGCAGTTTGCATTACAAAAACGATCCTCAGCTTAGTACAGTGATAGACAAATTAGACGCAGCAATCAGTATGGATTTTCTTCATCAGGAGATGCGAGCAGATTTGGCTGGGTTTACGGAAACAAACTCCCAGAAACCACCAGTCTACAATCAAACAACGATTCCCATCACAAATGGACAGAAGATAAATGGGGTGGCCAGTAATGGGAACGGTCACCCACCCGCAGACGTAGATGACAATGATGACTGTGATTTGGATACTCATCTTTCAAACTTGCCAAAAAGAGAACCTGTTGATATTGAATTTAGGGATTTATCGTTGACTGTTAATTTGGGATTCAGAAAAGGTTGGTTTTTTTTTCCATTTTTTTTTTATTTTTGTTGGTAATTGAACATTTTTCATAATTTTTTAAAAATATTTCTGTGATTTTACGAACTATAAGTGAAAAGTAAGAAACATTTCTGGAATTAAACTAGAATATTAGAAGAAGCTATGTCGAATTATTCTCTTAAATTGTGAAATGTCAAGTTTTTTATTTTATTTTACAAGTTCTAAGTTCACTTTCATCGGATAAACCGCATAGAAGCTGTCATTGTCGAAAGCTTTCCACTCAAACTACCAAACTGAGTACCTTTAGACAGTGAGTGACTGATCATCGCTTCTGTCGCTTAGGAAAGAAAAAAGAAGAAGCACTGATTGCAAACAGAGAAAGAATGTAGTCAACATGAATAATCGCTTTTCTGTCACGAACTTTTAGTTTTAAAATTATTTATCTTTTTTTTTCTGTAAAATTTGTATAGATGGGATTACGCGTAATTTATTAGTCATCTAGGTGTAACTTACATAGGAAACTAACAGTTATTCACGTTAGTTACTGTAATTATTGACCTTTTCATTTTAATAATTTTCGAAATTTCCAATTATACTTAATATAATAAATTAATAAAATAGTATCTTATAACATTTCCAAGTATTACAAAATTAATAATTTCATCAATTTAAAAAAAAACTATATCCGAATCATTTCTAGCTTCACAACTTAGTTACGAGTTAGTTACATTAGTTACGTAACTTACAGTAAGTAACTAATGCAAATAAAATTTTAATTATTGTTTTTATAATAATTTATGACTATGCTGAATTATTTTCATGTTTTTCTAAAATTCTGAAATGTGAAGTATTCCTTATTCTGTTTTACAATGTCCTCCTAAATAAACCCAAAGAAAAGCCATAACTTTCCCATACATAAGTGCACTCAAGGAAAAAAGTTGTGAAATTTGAAAAGCTTTATCTATTTTTAAGGATAATAACAATATTTTCAGAGAGACATAGATGGGCACTGTCTGTAATTTACGTAATTTACAAGCGTAAATACAAGCTTTCATAGAAAACTTCAGTTATTTACGTAAATTACATGTATATTACGTAAGTAATTAACTAAATACTTCACTATACCTATCCATGCAGAGAGAGCCCATAGCTTAGTATGTAGACCAACCGCCTTGCCTGCTGAGTTCCAGCGTTCAAAGTTGACTTTCATCAAGTTAATTTTTCGAACAAGGACATAGACGCTGTTGCTTTCCACACACAACACTGTCCATCCATATTTATGGATATGACATGCATATTACTATGCGACATCGATATACATATATGTAGTATATGTGTGACATCTATACGAATGTATGTGACATACATAAGTTATGCATGTACATAACAAATATATTTTTAGATATTACATACATAAAATATACTCAAAAGACTTAATTTTTCTCTGTATATATAGTATACATATCATACACACAACGTAAAGTATGCTTAAATATTAATATTATAACAATACATTATATACTATATATATCATCCATATTCAAAGTTATAAACTGATTTATCCATAATTCTAGATGTGGCATATAATTCTGTTTCCATTGTCCCCTAATTTTCCCTAGATCCCCCCTGAGTGACATCCATACGTATATGTGACATCAATATCTTATGCATGTTACGTTAATGTTTATGGACGATACATACATATTTTTGTATTTCGCATACATTATGTACATAACAAACATATTTCGAGATGTCACATAAAAAAAATATGGCTTCCTTATATGTCTAATATAAAATGTCTCTTTGAGTGTAGAAATGTTATGCACATGCTTCAAAATTATCCTGTACTATAACTCTGACATACATATTCAAAGTATTTATAGATATCATACGCATAATTATATTTGCAGGTCTATAATTTTGAGTTGGAACTGATATTTGCATATCTTTCTCCAGACTCACTTCTTCTTTCCGAGCTGTTCCTTCAGTTACGGACAGAAATTTGTTTCCATGAATATAATATAATATACATAATATAAATATAATGTGCCCATTATTAGTAATTATAACATAATCAATTCATATTATATTTATGTTGCATAAGAGTCTTATTTATATAAATATTTCGGGAACTATCCCGACTTGTAGTTATAACATACATACAATGTTTATGGGTATAATATGCATAATATCTATAATTGCTAATTATGTTTCTAGCAACTAAAATATATTTTTGAAGTACATACATATTTATTATTATCATACTTATAATTTATAAAAATATATACATTTTTTAATAAAAGGTATTTATAAAAGGTATACATCTGATATATTCTAGGTTTCACTTTTTATCTGTACTATACATATACATATGTTTATTCGTAATAATATTTGGAGATATTACACACATATTGTATGAATATCACATACATATATTTATGCATCCAGTATTATTACTTTGATTTTGAAATACTATTTATGTATTTAGTAAATATTTTTATATATTTATTTATAAGACACTTATAACTTATTTGCTCTACATATATAGAAACATTATGTACTTCCTTAAATGCCTTATGAGTTGACTTTGCTGTGCAGTATCATCGTAGGACGTGCTATACACCTTCAATTCAAGAAAGCATTAATCAATGTGACTTCTTCTTTATGATTTGATCTATCACAGGCACCCCGGTTTCTCTAATAAAATAGTTCTCATGGCTTTACAAGACTATCAAAGGAACCCTTTCTTGAATTGAATGAAGGTGATTTAACGATGATTATTGAGAACAATGAATTGTAGATTTTGTTATCCTTTTTAATAAAAAGATAGGTTTTAAGAATGTTTATATAAAGAATATTAATAATTCAAAAGACAATTCAAAATACATTTTTTTCAGTAAATTTATTAAATAAAAATATTTTGTTTTAATTCAATATACAATGTTAAATTGTAACAATTATATTCCTACGTCCAATTACTACCATTTTTATAATTACAAAAGTGAACTTTGAAATTTACGTATATTCTCTAGAAAACCAGTAATTTATTATTACAATGTTGTATTTGTTTCTAATATTTCTATAAAAAAATAATTATTTGTAATTCAAAAGTGATGCAATTGTTTTGTGAAGATATTCCAAAGTTCAATTACCCGTAATCTTTGATTTATTACGAGTAATTTTAATCACCTAGGAATAAAAATGTGCTTAAATAAACAATTTCAATTGAGTGATTTATGAACAAAACAAAATTTTATAAATTTGTTAATTTTTTTATTATTCTAAATTTGCATTTAAAATATTTTCCAAAACAAATAAAAGTTCATATAATAAAATGACACATTGAATGTGAATTCAGAAATGAATTAGCAAATAAATTCTAAATCCGAACTTTACTCTATCAATTTATACGCTATTTCGAAAAATTTAAATATTTCCATTCTATTTAAAGTTTTGTTATTGTTTAATAAAAAACAATTCCAAATCCAACCCTATCGCAAATTCAAGCAAAACCCACCACACGTGATCCCAAAATGATTTAGATGGCTTTCTTGATAATTTGTGTTAAGCTAAGAGAGGTTTTAAATTTCTTATCATACATTATACAAATATACATTATATACAAAAGTATTGATTATATAAATCATCTGATATAATCAGCTGTTTAATCATCTGTTCCTATGTCAAATTGTACACAATTTATAGTTTTGTAACGAATAATTGTTTATGAGCTATTAATATTTATGTGATTTTTAATTATTTATTATACTTGCAATTGTAAAATTATACGAATTTTACATATTTATTGATAAGTAAAAGTGTACTTTAAAAAATATTTTGGTAGGTTTTACAATTGAGAATGATATAAAATATATGTTTTTTAATACTTTTTGTATATAACTTTTAGACAAATATATTTCTTTTGTTAAGTTTGTCTTTCTACATTGTAATATTGTAGGTAATGCTCGTGATAGAGTGTTGCCTGGAAGAATAGGAAATACTAAAGACGGAGACTTTTTAAATATTGCCGACAAATAATGTTATTGGAGCTCACTGAAAGAAATTGCCGCTAATGTCTAGCTTCAGAGAAATTGTACTAATAGTAGCTTTGGAATTGAAAAAAAAACTTAGTTTCGTTCTCAAAAGTTTTCTTCAATAGTAGCTTTTGAATTGAAAAAAAACTTAGTTTCATTCTCAAAAATTCTCTTCAAAAATGTTTGTAACAGAATAAGCACTACAAATTCAGAAATAGGATAAATTTAGAAAAATAATTTATGAATTGTTTACTGAGTCCCATTTTTATTTTGTAATAAATAAAATTTGTTATTGTTTGAAAAATATTGCCGATATGTGTCAGTAAAGCTATTTGAATATTGCCGGTAAATAATACTAATGATGGAATGTTGCCTAGGATGTATTTTTTAAATTCTAAAACAAGAAGATAAAACAAACTGTTTTTCAAATTCAAAATTTTAAAATATATTTTCTCGATTTTACCAACAATTTAATTAAAATGGAATTAAAATTTAATTAAAACGTATTTCAGATTAAATTAAAAGAAAAAAAAACTAATAAAATTTATATGTAATTTTAACCGGGGGGGGGGGTTATAAGTTTTAGAACCTAGAAATATAATATTAATTATAATATTGTTCCATTTGAAATATATAAAAATTAAGGTTTTACTATATATGATGATTAATACCAGTAAAGGCAGTCATGTCAGCTAGTACTTTTATATTAGTTTGCAGTACAATAGCCATGCCACAGACAAGATAAGTCTCCACCACAGTGATCCATGATCTGAAAGAGATAAATTTCTAGGTGTGGGGAATTGCAGTTATTAAGAAATTATCATTCCCGGCCCGGTTATTGACTGTTGTTTCATTTAAATTTATATAGAAATCTGAGAAATTAAATATACATTGTTTGTGGACTGAAATAAAAATGAGATTTGTTTTCCCCATTTTACTCTCGTATTTACCCGGTAGTAAGCAGATTATAATGATAACGAGAAGCTCGGAATTCTCGCTGTTTATACAGAAAAAAAAATTCAAAAAAAAGCATTTATATTTCATCTGATCTACAGAAATGTCATCGCGCGATCTCGTTTGATTAAATTTATGCGAGCGAAAGGGGTGATCAACTCAGCACTCATGTAAATATTGTCAGAGGTGGAGAAATGTTTATTACTTTTGTTATATTTCTTATTCAAATAAATTCTAGAACAGATATTTACAAATTGAATATAAATATTTTTTTTTAATTTTTGAACTTTTCTTTATACAATTTGAGAATTTCAAAAGATGTAAGAAAATCATGTATCGATTTAACGATAGTTAGATGCAACGAAATTCAATTTATCGATATTCCCGATATCGATATTTAATGTAACGAAAAAATAAGAAATTTATACAAACGAAGCGACTAATCACACAATTTCAAAAATTAAAAAGACAGAAAAATAATTTTAATTGATAAAAAAATGTATATTATTATATGTAAAACTTGATATCGAAAGCATTTTTATCGAAAACGATCTCGAATCTGAAAATAATTATTTTAAGAAACCTTTTTATTTTTTGTTGTGTTTTTCAAATGGATCTGAACAGAAAATAGACAAAAAGTAGAAAATTTTATAAAAAAAAATTTACTTTTGTTTTTAATATAAAAAAAATACGGGTGCCTTATAGACACCCATGAGAAGTGAAACCTAAAACAGGGGGGGGGGAGTCAAATAAAGAAGTCAAAGTATGACATGAAAATAAAACTTTGTATCACACCTTCTATTTAGTCTAGAAAACGTTAATGACGTCAAACATCATAATTCTTTAAGATTCTAGTATTTCGGGGGGGGGGAAATGTTTCTAAAGCTCAAACTATGGTATTGCATTATGAGACTTGACGTCATTGACGTTTTTCTGGTTTTCAAATATAGATTTTTTTGAATTAATAATTAAATACTGTCTTATTTACATTGGCCAAGTATTTTTACACCTTGACGCCATTGACGTCAATGATTTTCTTAAATTTTAATTATTTATATATAATCATATAAATAATTCCGAAGAAAAGCGTGAAATATTTCTAAAGACTAAACTGTGGAATTGAATTGTGAGATTTGACGTCATTGACGCTTTAAAACTTAATTTCATATATGGATACGTATCAAATAAAAAGTTTTATTATGGCTCTGCTCACAACCAGATACATTTTTATAGTCTTATTGTTCAGTCAATATCATTTCAAAGACGTCATACCTTGACGTCATATATTATCTTAATGAATTATGATATTGACGACATGGACGCTTTTAAAGCCTTCTGATATTTACAGTCAATCTTTATTTATTACTTATAATATTTGAATGTTATAAATTTACCATCAACTAACTTAGACGTCAATGACAACCTACATTTGACAAGCCCATCTCAAGTCGCATTCCTAAGTTTTCCTATGAGGAAATTGCTACTTATTCACAATTATTTAGTTCCACATTATATTCATATGCGGTTTTTTCATTCCAGATTTTAGTTGTTTCCTATTCTCGACTATCATTTATTACTGGACCGCTCAACCACTGGAATTGAACAGATTCTTGATGTTCTTTACTATCAGTATGTTGATTGTTTGGGTGGGACAAGGAATGGGTCTCATTATTGGAGCTTGGTTCGATGTTGTGGTAAGTTGATTGCTCTATTTTCTGGAAGAAAATATTTATTATTGAAATCGTGAAAATTTAATAAATATTTCATTTGCAGAACGGAACTTTCCTTGCACCCGTCTCAACAATTCCAATGATGATGTTCGCCGGTTTTGGAGTTACTCTCCGCGATCTCCCAGATTATTTGAAATGGGGTAGTTATGTTTCGTACCTAAGATACGGTCTTGAAGGCTTTGTAGGCTCAATTTATGGTGTTGGCAGAGAAACTTTGGACTGCGAGGAGGCATTCTACTGTCATTATAGGTAATTTATTAATACTTTTTATTTCACATGCTTGATTTTGCAAGTTCGAATCTCACCAAAATCAAAATTATTTTTTTTGTAAAATATATAACTAATATCAAATTCTACTTCCAGATATCCACACAAATTCCTAAGTGAAATAACAATGAGTGGAGATATGTTCTGGTATGATGTGGCTGCTCTATCTGCAACAGCTATTCTTCTGAGGATCGGTGCATTTGTCACACTGAAAGCTAAGATTAAAGCTGTGAAATAGATCTTTGCTCCTGTTATTCATTCTTCCTTGTGTTAAATTAGGTTATCTTTTATGAACAAAAAAGACAATAATTTATTATTACAATTATTTTTATATTGTTATTATTATTTTACATTCAGAATGTATTTTTGTTTTCCAAACTATTTTTATTAAATAAGAATTTTTGTTGAAATTTACGAAAATTTACTTTGTTTTGTTTTGGAAAATGGGTTAAGGATACTTTTAAAATTTTTATTGTTTTAAAAATATTTGTATAATCTAAAATAATTTAAAAATGACGTAAGATTGTTTTGATTCAATTTTAAAATACCACACCCGTTGATTTGAGGTTATGAACGTGAGGCCTGGCAAATGCGTAATGACAAAATTGATAACCCCATGGAGAATGTTATCAATGGGAAAACGTAGATTTCATGAGGAATTCTACTTTGACCAGGAGACCTTCGATTCTTATATTTTATTGCGAATTTCGAGCTTGGAGAGAAGATTAGGGTTGACATTAATTTTTATTTGTTTTTATATTTTAAATATGGCTATAATATTAATTATAGCTATGTAAATAAATATGTTTAAGTAAAATGAATCCATAGAAGACAAATTTATAATAAAATTAATGTTAAAATTTAACATAAATATTTATAAAAATCACTTTATTTTAGAAAATATATATAAATTTGTTAACATTTTAAAATAATATTTTTTTTAAATTTTATAAATACATTTAAACCTCCCGGGAAGATACAATGTAAACATTATATTTTAAGGCGCATTGTAGATGCCACCACTATTCTAATCTAATACTAGAACCAAAAAGTTCAAGTTGATGCCATCTACTGGCAGATATCCGCGTATATGAACATTTATGTTTATAGCATATATAACTATATTCATTGCACTCTTTAGGGATGGGCAAATTTCTTATATTTTGTTTGTGCCTTCGATAAAGAGGGAATCTTAAATGTATTTGTTTATTTACAAGCATTTACTATTTATAATAAATATATTTTCTAAAATGACAATTAGTTTGAGTTTTTGAAATTAATAACTAAAATATAAAACAAAAGGTAATTAAAGATATAATTTTTAACATTCTTTCTGGATTTTTTTAGTTTATATTTTTGAAATATTTAAATTTTTGTTTTTTATAAATAAGCAGGGATGGACACTGTCTGTAATTTACGTAATTCATAAGTGTTATTTACACGTAAATTACGTGCAAAATGTCAGTCATTTACGTAAATTCCGTGATTTACGGACGTGAATTACACGTAAACTATGTAAGTAATTAACTAAATATTTCCCTTTGCCCATCCATGTAAATAAGTGAGTCCGTAAATAAACAGCTAATAGTTCTTTCTCTGTGTTTAAAGGCCCAACTCTCATTACTATATATACTCAGCATTATTCTTCGTTTGACTTCTGATTTGATGTTGTTGTCGCTCGTAACCCCGGTTCCCAAATAAATGAAGTTGTTCACAACCTCTAAATCGTAGTGACTTTAGATCCTTCTCTTTCTAAAACTAAAAATTTCACTAAAATTATTTTTCTATCGCTACTATTTAGCAGTTCAGTGAGAAAACTCTTCCCATCGACTTTGGATTTCTTGCTTGAGTATGCCACTTTTATCATTACAAGCAGATGAAATCGGTACAAAACCCCTGCCTGCACCGAACCCCTCAAAAGGTGAGAACTCACTTCCAGAGTTCTTAATTCCATCCATTAATTCCATTCTGGATGGATGCAATTACATTCCAATTCCATTCAAAAACAAAATATCAGTTTATTTACTTCCCAGATGCATAGTCAAATATAAATATTCGTAAATTAAAAAAAAATAAATTTAAAAATATTAAAAAAAGTTCTTTGTCAACAAAACGAAGAATTTCTGAGAACTTCGTGATGGTTCTCAAGATTGGATCTGGAGCCAAATTCAGAGCACTTTTCAAGCATTCCTCGCAAAATTAAACATGAGGACCTTAAAAACGAGGGTGTGGATGTTTCAACCAAGTTCTGACAACTTTTAAAAAGTCCAAGCATTTGTTTTGCGAAATTTTGGAGATGAAGAAAAAGTCAGAACTTGTTTCCAGAGGGGGGGGGGGGG
>HF911360.1:8160-23040 GCA_000341915.2 Megaselia scalaris
GGGGGGGGGGGGGGGGGGGCAATTTCGAAATTAGATTTTGTTTTTGTTATTTCTCTTATTAAATTATATTTATAAATTCATTAATAAATATAATTTAATTTGAGAATCCTTCGAAAAAAATATATAATATTTATAAAAAACTGGAAAATCCAATAAATAATATCAAATACAAACAAAATCAGAATATATCCGTTTACCATTCATAAAATGCAATTTAAAACAAATTAGTTTACAGGTGTTTTGCAGCAGTCATATTTAAAAACCAATTAAAAACCACTTTTTCCATATGAAAAGATTTACATGTAGAATTGGCGTTGACATTCCTCCATAATAGGTACACAATATACAAATATATACATATAGAATCCTCGAGGTTATGGTTTCATTTCCATATTATATGTATATAAATTTGTAGTATAAAAGCTGAATGAATCTGGACAGATTTTTTTTATTATGTTGTAGTATTTTGAGTTCCATTTGCAGTTCTCTGAAGGATTTGAGCAGTTGAAATGAAAAGCTTCTCTATTATAAAAATCATCATGCAATCGGCTTATAGGATCATGAAATTCGCATGTACTGGATGTTATTTTTTGTAGTAAATCTGTGGTTGGAAATGGTTCCGCCAAATTTTACTAAATATTTATCAGATAGATTTAAATTGTGGATTTGTAAACTGAATTAATGGTTTTTAAAGGAAACTGCATATTTTTTAAATAAGTAAATACATTTTTTTACTGCAATGTAATGGTTGACACTAAATTTTATATTTCTTCTTTAAAATTGTTTATGATTTATAATTTAAAATTAGGAAGAAGTCGGTAATTCATCTACCTTGTAGATTGCATATGATCAGAGTCTAATTTAAGTTTTAAAATTACTTTCCATCCAATGAATTTAACATTCATTATACATATGATATAAGTCAGTTCTATCTGTATGTCTGTTATTTATACAAATCCACATGGTTGAAGCTAGAAAGCTGAAATTTGCTCCAGAGGTGTCCCACAGCAAGGGTCAGGTCGGGGGGGGGGGCACGATACAGCCGAGCCGATAATAAATTATTTGTTATTTTTTTTATTTTGAAACCTTTTAAAATCTTAAGGGTTCCGTAATTGTTAACCGCCACAACTTGGCCCAGAGTCTAGCAGAAACATTATTTGACCGTCACATTTCATGGAAGTATTCCTACTAACCATGAATGCAAACGTTTTGGAATAACTTGTGGAGCACCTTACTGCCCCTTTATATGTGTCCTTACTCTTTGAACAATTCTCAGCCTTATTGTCAAACTTATTGCAGCTATTACATTTGCCTTTGAATTTACATTTTTCTTCTTTTCACTGGAAAAATAAGTCTTATCAACTCAAGCCGGTGACTCCCCTTGGTTGTCATGAAATTTAGAATCTTCGAGAATCAGCCTTTCCTTTACAATGTTCAACGTTAATTTCTCTTCCTTAAGATTCTGAAGAGTCGTAACAAGAGCATCGTACTTTTCAGAGAGACTTAGGAATAATTGTACCAGTAAGTCCTTTTCTGCCAATATTGTACTTGAAATTTTAAGTTGTCTTACAAGATTATCAAAATTAATCAAGGGAACAGCAACCGATTCATGCTCTCCCATTTTTAAAGACTTGGTAAAGCTTTAAAAAAGATACTGCATTTGTCTAAAAAATTTTCAAATAAGCTAGGGTGCTAATAATTTCATGATTTAATGAAAATGATTGTTATAAAAAGTGTATGCTTATCTCTACAGAAGTACTTGTCCTAGCACCAACTTTCTTCAAAAGTTGTGTCCTTTGTAAAAGTAAGTTCTATAATCCTAACTAATTTAAGTCATTGTTGTGAAACATAAATATAAAATTGAAATATAACTTTTCTTATAACAAACAAGAAAATATAATTAACCCTATTCTAATAATACAACTTCTAATTACAAACAATTTTCCTAGGTAAATAAAGTAATTTATTAAAATTAATTAATTTACACAACTAAGTATTCATATATCATATTACTAAGTAAATAAATTCTAACTATAGTTAGTAATGTATTCTATAATGTGATGAGATTGTGTACCTTTTCATATACAGTTCACATAAAATAAGGTTAAATATCCATTTCTTCATAACTCCACTTCACAAATATTATTAGTATTATTATTATGACTTTTACTATTGCTATTAGCTGAGTTTGCATAACATTTTATCTTTCTTATATATGGAAAATAACTTATAATATAATTTTCCGTTTTGCAGTTGGTTCTCTCTGTTATGTTCAATTCTGTTCATTCAAATGCAACATTGTATTTATACATAATAAATGTTAAGGAAACGAACCGTATGTTAAAATTTTCTCCGTCTGTTACATAGCAGGATTGGGTATATATTCTTATGTATGTGATGTAAATTTACAAGTATAAGAAACATTTCAGAACTTTCAGACACAAAATTTCAATTCTAAGAATATTTTAACGGCAAACTGTTAAGGAAACCTTAAGATATACAAAACAATTTAAAATTAAAATTTGGCTGTCATCTTGGGTTGTCGGCTCAGCCATCATTTTGTGTTGTTGACACGGATGCCATCTGTTGTTTTCGACACAGCTATGATCTTGGGTTACCGGCAATGCTGTCATTTTGTGTTTCCGACACAGCTATTTTCTTGGGTTACCGACACGGCTGCCATCTTGTGTCGACACGGCTAGCACGTGGTGTTGCCGGCAGAACTGTAATTGTGTGTTGCATGCATGACTATCCTTTAGTGTTCCTTTAGTGTTGACTGTCATCAACTAGAGGTTTCCGAAACGGCTGTCATCTTGTATTATTAATCAAATTCGTGTGACGGGAAAAATATTGAATTTAAAATTAATAAATAATAAAATAGTTAAAAAAAATTTTAAGAGTGAAATACTTTTGATAAGTCGGAAGTATTATGTTTTGGTTTTTATGACATTTTTATATACGACAAGACGAGAAACATCTATGGGGGGGGGGTGTTAGGGATAAATTAAGTGAAAAAATTGTGTGAAAACATTAACAAAAATGTTTTTTTTTTAAGAATTTTCATTTTGTTTTAATATTTTTGAATATTCGTAGATATTATTTTACTTTATTTTATATTTTTTTTTTATATTTTTCTTTACTCTAATTTCTCTTAACAACTTGCCTTTCTCAAGGAATCTTTTGAAGAGCACTTCTTATAAGCTTAAGATTATGAGAGAAAAGATTTGGGAAGCGACAGCTAATTCTGTAATCTATCCCTTTCTGTAGTTGGTCTAACTACAGGATAAACAGGCTCTTTGGCTCTAGTCTGTAAACCTTTGATCGCTTGTGGATAAATTTTCCTTGGAACCCTTCAGGAGCTTTTCGATTAGGTGTGGTTTCTCCCTTTATTTAGGAAGAAGATACGGACTGAAGGATTAGTTTCGTTCCTTATAGTTTGGACTCAACGTTCTCCATTTTTGTAGTATGTTCCACTACGGTAAAAACAAGCTCTACGAACCATGAGTTTAGAGTTGGTTTTGCTGTAAGAGGTAGAACTAGATTTTGTGTAACTAAATGGACGCCTATCAACGACATGGGTATCACCAGACGGAGTCAACAAGAACCAAATAGATCACGTGCTCTGTGACGCACGTCATGCATCAAGTATCGGGGGGGGGGTATATTCGCTGAGGACTCTCCTAAGATTTTGTACGGCATCTCCGGTATAAAGCGACTGTATATTAGCTTTTTCGATGGTAAGAAACTTCTCTTGGAAACCTCTGATAGTTTGAAAGTTATCAGTTATTTTCCTGTTACTTTTACACTGTTCCACGTATCTTTCAAAGACACTTGAAAAGTACCTTGAAGCTCCGCTGGGATGCAGTTTGAACCAGCATTCTTGTGGTTTTTCAGTTTTAATTTCTTCCAGAGATGGCAGGGGAACATCTTCGGTGACATCGAAGAACAAAGAATCTTCCTCTCACGTTTTTGATATAGTAGTCAAATTTCTCCTAAAAAAATTCAATTCTTAGAATCGTTCTGGGTTTATTCCATGACTTATGACGGCTAACCATTATGGAAACCTTAAGATTTTAAGAAAAAAATGTAATATAAACCCGTTGGTGTCATATTGGGTTTTTGCTGAACAAAAATAAGCCGTAGTCGACCGTTCGAGAACATTTTTCTACCTAAAAAATATGCCATAGTCGACCGTCGTCGCCAACATTTTAGTATGCGTCTACCGTCGCCAAAATGTCGCGACTGAGGTGTCTGCACATCTATTATTTTAGGTTACCGACACGATGTTCCACAAAATTCCACAAAAAATCCAATTAATCTAAGTCATCACCTCTACAAAAGTAATTACGTTTTAAAATTTACTTAATCTTTTATGGAAACTCTGTGTTTTAATGGAACTATGAGCAAAGTTTAATAATATCCGATGTATAAAAAAATAATGTGGAATCCTGCAGAACCAAACGAAAAAAGTGGAAAAAACTGTACCACTTTCCAACCAAGCGCCTGGAAAAAATGTTTGTTATTTTATTATTTTTTCATTTTCACATTTTATGATTATGTGCATATGAGATAACGAAGAAAAAGTTGAATTATGATCAGACACACACGGAGGGTTCATAGCTCGTAGCTGGATTTTCGCCCAAGTCTTCAATGTTGGCAGCCGTTCGTTCTAGGAACCAATATGAATGGAAGGATTTTGGTATTACAGAGTCAGAGATGGTAAGATTTTCGTAGATTTATATATTATAACTATTATTTTTAGTAACTTCTTCAATTACAAATCAGTAATTAAGAGTTGATTCCTTTCTAAACAATGAAAGAATCTTACTTTCTACAGCAACTCATAAGGCATTGGTCTATTGTGACTTAAATCAATAAGTTAAAATGTGTAAGAAGCTCGAAGATGGTTTACCTTATGGATTAAATTATATGCTCTTTTCGTTCGTAATTCTCCAAGGATATCATTTTCTTTAATGATTTCCGCATGAATTTCATGTCTCTTAAGAAATTACAAGAAAAAGGATTAGAAATTCATTTTGAGAAGTATATCTATGACAAGAGGACTTTGTTCAAGAAGAACCATACCCAAATCGGGCGTAGATGCTATCAAGATGTATCTTAGAGTCCTATTTGATATCTCGCAGAGAAATATATAGGTAGATTTGAACGAAAAACAAGATCAATTTTAAAAAAAATGTTGATTTTGTCGTTCAAAATTGTATTCTTCGATTGCATCTTTCAAATAAGAGATTGCGATTTTTATAAGATTTCATGTCTGAAATTGAAAGTTTTGCATGTAAAATACATGGCTCATTTGAAATATTTCAAATTAATAAATCAACCAATCTTTGAAATTTCAAAGTTTTTAGAATTTAATAAATATAGTTTTCAAATTTAAAACGTCTTTTGAAAATGTGTAATATATAAAAATGAAAGTTTTTCCTTGTTTTATTTTTGAAAGATTTAAACAAAATAAAAAAATCAGGGGGGGGGGTATAAAAATTGATATGATTTGCTTTTAAAGACGAAAATTATAATGTTTACTATGTTTTCTTTTGATTTTTGAATTAATTTTAAAATAACTGACATAAAATCAATTCAATAGTAATAAAATGTATTATTTTTCTTAAAAAATATTTTTTTTAGTAAATTTGATTCAATAATTGATAGGTTGATATTTAATCAGAAAAAATGATTAAATAAAAGGCTAAATTGATATTTCCGATCATTCTTTTTTAAGAGTGCCTTTCTTTTTTAGCGACAGAAGCGATTATCAGTCACTCACAGTGTAAAGGTGAAAATAAAACACCATTAGCTTCATTCAAGAAGAATATATTCTTTCTCTTTCCATTCTTTCCTCAATCCATACTTTCTCTTTCCCTTTTTTAAGCGACAGAAGAGATTTATGAAAAGCACTAAATTTTTCTTGAGTGAAAAATTTTCGTCTCCGAGATGTTACTATAATTTTCACTCAATTTATTGTGAAATATATTTAATATCACTTAAATAATGGAGAGAGTGACAGCTTCTATGTTACTTGTTCGAAAAATTAACTTGAACTTTGCATGCAAAGCGGAAGCTACGGACTGTTTTGCATGACAATTTAGAAATTTAGTAATAAAATTTCGCAGTGTGCCCATCTATGATATGAGTATTTCCAAATACCTCTGTAATTAATTCTCCTAATTAACATTATTTTTACTAAGAAATTTATATATGTGTTTCCATTTTACCTTGCTCCCATGAATCTAACAAAAAATTAGTTGATGGAACTGTCAAAATACTTTTCAATTGAAATGTGAGTTTACTTGAAGAAAAGTTTTCGACTTGCAACTAAGTTTGACGTAAATGAGCAGATAGAATGAACATTTTCTTATACGTTTACGTTCATTTTACCTTCCTTCAACGTAAATGTAATTATATTGTTTTGAAGTTTTGGTTGCACCGAGCAAGTGAATGAATGTCTAAAATAATGAACGTCTTATTTTTTTGCTGATGGCTTTATTTTCTTAATTGCTTGCAAAAACTTTTATTTAACTTTTACTTGCAACTAATGAATATATGTGTTACATGGAAATCGCTTTTGCCTTGCACTCAAGGGAAATACTTCACTAAAATGTCCAGCTTATTATGCAACTATAATATACTAATCATCTTTAATTCTTTTAGTTTAAATTTTACCTTCAAAACGAAAATTTAAAATGGTATTGTAAATGAGACTGGGCGACACCATCTAATTTCCTGAATTGCCACATGATACTGTGACCGTGACTTCATGGTTTAATTGATAAACTCAAACTAAAAGAAAAACTAATTATGACATGTGTCCGTGACATGTGACAAATAAAAAACTGCTTTAGTTTGAAAAAACACTAATTTAGTTTCAATAAAATATTTTTGTTTCTGGAAGTATTTACAGTAATATTTGAATCTGAATAGGAACAGTACTTTTTTAAATTAGAAGTACTTAAAACTGTACAATATTTTGTTCTTATTTTGTGAACACTAGATAAAAGTACTTCTTAGGACATCAACGTAATAATTTATATTTTAATTTTTATTTGTTTTTTATTTCTGTTTTTTTATTATTAGTGTAACTTTCACAAATTTAGTTTGTAAGCATCAGTGATGCTAGGCTTTAACTTTACAAACGGTGACGTTGATTTGGTGGTCCGTGACAGTAGTGTGACCTGTCATCGTAACAGAAGGTAAATGTTAGAGAAATTGTTGTAGCAAGCGTCCTTTGATGTTGCTATCTGTACTCATATGTTTCAAATAAATTCCATATTTCCACTGGACTTACTTCAAAACTTTATCTAGCTTAGCATTAGTATGACAAAAAAAGGTTGGCTATACATATGTATATGATATGTAATAATTATATGTATAAGAGATAATTATATGTATAACATCTTCTGTACACTTAGAACTTTTTTTCTAGATTTTGCTTTTCGATATTTACACCTTTTGACATTTTTACTTTCACATTGTTACAGTTTGATATGTTTATTTTCCAATATCTTACTTTACGATATTCCACATTATGTAAGACATTACTTCAATTAGACATTTCAACTCCTGCAGTATGTCCAGCTTACATTCGTTCAGCTCACTCCAAAAGGGGTATATAAGGGTTCTTTCGGTTCCTTCATTCTCTCCAAAGGAAAAGAACTCATTTCTATCACAGGATGCTAATCTGTAAAGGATTCACTTCGCTCCGCACTTAAAATAAGAAAATTTCACTCTTGTAGAGGTATGTCAAGTTTCCGGTCTATCCGCTCCTTCAAAGGGGTAAACGCAATTCTTTCACAGAAGCCAATATCTATATATGATACGCTTCGCGATGTGCTTAAAAAAAACTCGTTGTGCTCACTCCAAAGAGTTAGAACACTTCTTTCACATTCTAAATAGGCTCATCTTCGGTCCCATCACTCCCTCCAAAAGAACAGAAATCATTTCTATCACAGGATGCCAAAAAATATAAAATCTCAGTCTTGCAGTGGCATGCTAGGTTTCCGGTCTATTCGCTCCTTCAAAGGAGAAACACACTTCTTAGGCACCGCTTGGGTCCCATCACTCCCTTTTAAAGAACAGAACTCATTTCCGCTCACTCCGCTCTTAAAATATAAAATTTCAGTCTTGCAGTGGCATGCTAGGTTTCCGGTCTATTCGCTCCTTCAAAGGAGAAACACTCTTTCACAGAAGCCATTCTATGTAGGATCCCCTTTGATATGCCGTTTCTGTCCCTTCACTACCTTCAGAGGAACAGAACACATTTCTATCACAGGATGAAATTCTGTATAGCCTAAATAAGTAACTCCGCTCACTCCAAAGGGTAAGAACACACTTCTTTCATATTTGAAATTAGCTCCATTTCTGTCCCTTCAATACCTCCAAAGGAACAGAACACTTTTCTTTCACAGGATGTCATTCTGTATAGGCTTTGCTTAGCTCCGCGTTAAATTGTGAAATTTCGCTATATGACTGTTTCCCGTATATATGCTAAATTATGAACGGCTTTATACATAATTGTAGAAGTGATATCCATATCTATTATTCATAGGCTTATGCGTCATCCATATGTGTATATATGACATCAATATGTTATGCATGTAATATCTATGTGTTATGAACGTTGATCCATATTAACAACCATAAATGTATATGTCGGTGTTTTATAACTATCATATAAATATATATCTGCATGATAAACGTATTTTTGGATATCACATATATGTTATGTCCTTATATATATATGATATACATTCTTCTTTGTGTGGTATATATCCAGATATCTTTCTTTAAAAAGTCATTTTGAAATTTTGTTTCTGATACATAAAATTTCACTCAAATTATCTCAGAGAAATACAAAATTATAGTGGATTAGTTTCATTTCTAGATCTAATATTTTGAATATTTCATCTACTTATTAACACAGTCTGTAATTGAAACAGGCTAGGCACATTTGTATTATGTGCCTAGCCTTTGGAACACAAATGTATGAAGCTCTTCATAATATTGGGCCAATCATGTATTTTTTTCTAAATCATCGTATCTTTTACCATGATCCTCGTCTCCTTACAAACTCCTTTCTTTGTTTACAAACTTGTCAATGACTGCTTATAGTATTTTCTAAAGAATTTTATAGATAGACCTATGTTTTTATTAACAGATCGATCTCATAATAATTTTCAAAAGCCACATTCCTAGGGACAGCCTTATTTTATTCTTCAAATTGTGAACTGCAGCTTGAGCTCTTGCAGTGATTGTGGGTAGGTATCTTCTATGTTATGAAAGGATAAAGAATATTGCTCTTGTGGGGTAACACTATTTCGCTTCTTCTTCTGAAAAAGTTTGGTAGCTTCATATTAGTTTTATAGTAGCTTTATGCTAACTGTAGGACCTTCCTAAGTTATTGTCTTATCTTGCTACATTTACTTCCCTTTGCTCTTATAGTCTAGTAAAGTATGGTATTTACAATACCAATCATCAATATTATATAACATTTTATCCCTAAATACTATAAAATACTTAAATATGAATTGATATCCTTCAATTATATATTCAAGGGCATCCTTAAATTCCTTTTGTTTATCTGTTATATCTCTTTTTGTATAGTGTAATCTAAAATAGATAATACCCTTCTCTAGCCAGTTACTTTTAGTTAATGAATCTAAATGAACTATGATTAGATAAGTGCAAATCTTGCAAATCTCACAAAAAAAAAACAAAATGTATATCTTTGACAATTTCCTCTTTACTTAAGTAATATAAAGACTAAATATCTAAAGAGCTGTATAATAATGTCGCTTAATAGAATAAATTGACCTTAATTGAAATATATATTATAAATTTTATTACTCTTTTATCCACAGATTACCAGAACGATGGATTCCTCTTTTTGATAAACATTCTTTCCTAAGTACTAGTGCCGCAGGAGATATTTAGTTTAAATCCCTGCTGCTCAAGTGCTTATCAAGGAGTTTCATCAAATCTACAAAGTTTTTCAATATACATTATTTATTTTTTCAGTTAGTAACAAGGATTTTTGAATAATATTTTATAAATATCAAGGGAGTGTTTGATGTGCGAAATTAATAATAATGAGTGTGAGGGAATTATAAATTTTTATAAAAAAGTCAGATATGGAAATACAAACTTGAAAAATTATATCATGAAATGGATGATGTTCTATACACTTTGGGAAATTATCAAAAACATAAAATTTTATATTTTTGTGTTCTAGCTGCTTAGAGAAGTCTGTAGGAGTCGATTACAACTTGTCGTTGATACAGGTTTCAAAGTTCCTAGCGGCCAGTCCTCTACGATCTTACGTCGAAAATATATAAAAGCAAGGTTCATAGCTCATAGTACCAACATCTTGACTATATGCAATATGTATCTTTTCGGAAAGGTGGTGACTTCAAGAGTCCGAAAGTTCACAAGGAAGCAATGTATAGGCTTATATAGGCTCAAGATCTTCCGTAAACTAACAAAAGTTGCTCGACTGACTGATACTTTTAGAGGAAAGATTTTCGTTAATCGAAGAGTCGTATCTTTGGGCTCAGGGAGTTGTGCATCAAGGTGTTTTTTATTTTTTTCAACGATTTATGGGAATGTGTAACAAGCCGATGAAAATAGTCTAGCTTCGATAATTTAATAAACCCAAATTTGCCGACGAAACTTTCATATTATCTAACCTCGAGGTTAAAGGAGACCAAAACATCTTTATTTCAGGCTTCTAATCTATGTTTATGCAATGTTATGTTTATGGTATGCTTATACTGAGGTGTTGGAAATAGGTTATTAGTCTCATATCGTTGTCATTGGTGTCATCCCGATCACTGTGCTAGCATATTGTACCAAGAAAGTGCTGTTCCTTACCCACTTGTGAGTTGGGGGGGGGGACGCTGGAATAAAAAAAAAATTATTTTAAACAAAATTTCCAAAAATTATGATTTTTTGATTTTTTACAAATTATAAATGATTGTCAAAGTTTTAGATTTTTTTTTAATATTCACATATAGTTTTTTAATTTTTGTATTATTTGCTGAGGAAACGAAAATTCTATAAAAATATAATCTCTAAAATAGTTTTTCTCATAAAAAAAATCTCAACAAAATCATCCTTATAAAATGACACAGTTTTTGTGTGAGTGTAGTCTATAATTTTCTCTGTATTGTACAGTTAGTTTTACAATCAATTTAATCAAATCAATTTAAGAGTATGAAGAAAAACCCTCCTCTCCGACGCTGACGACGATCATCGTCGTCATCATCATCACTAGCAATACCATCATAATGACCATCATTATCAGTATCTGAATGGGAAAGAAGCATTCGATGGTGTTGGTAGATGCCACTAGATGAATGCACAATTGAATGTGTGAGTGATAAACGAAACAACGACAAAAATATTAACAACAAAATATTAAAATTTTTATAAATTAAATTCAATTGTAGATGCCATCTGATGGATCAGTTATCACAGAATACTCGCCGAGAACACACCAGAAGCTGGAAATAGTTCCAGAAATATTTCTTAAAAAATATTTGTTTAAACATTTTTATATTTTTTTTTTTGAAAAATTGCAGTGAAAACGTTCAGTTCAGTGTTTTGAGAAAAAAATATTGAAATATAGACAAAAAAAATATCTGAGATGAAGAAAAAAATATAAAATTTTATTATTCGAGGTTATAACCTGAAGCGATTGTGTTATCAGTTTCGATTTGAGTTTTACTAAAAATAAAAGTTTCGAATATTTTGTTCACTTGCAATTTTCGATCGTGGTTATTGTTCCTGAATTGGATTACTCTTGCAACAGAAATTCCAAAAAATACCCACAACAAGTGCAGCAACTGTGGTAAGTATGATAAGATAAAGTTGGGGAAAAAGTCGCCGTGGTTATCTGTGCGGCGAGTATTTTTAGCACAAGGTTATGCTTTTCTTTCTAAGCTAGACTGTCAGACATTGCTTTGCTGATTTTATTTTATATTTTTGAATGGTAGCCGTCGATATTTTTATAAAAGAAAAGGATTTTGTTCTGGAAGGATAAATAAAGAATCACTAGATGTCTTATTTTTCTACATTCTACACTAAGAATAAAAAGCAATATATTTCTTAAATTATGGTGCTGGTGGACGAATAACTTTTTTTTCAAAAGATTTATTTTGGAAATTCAAGTTATGAGATTTGTGTTTAGTTCTATGTCATTTAAAGACTATGTAAGGAGAAAATATCAAGTTTCAAGCAATTTTGGAGTAAGACCACTTTTATTCTCAGGACACATATGTAGGGTTACCAATTGCATCATTTTAAGAGGAGTAGTCTTCCTTTTTAACTGTGAATTCTCCCTCTTCTCTCTTTTTTCAAAGTATTGTAAAAATCCTCCTTATTTTGTAATCTGGGATTTAGAAGAAAACCGATTTAAAACGTATGCCTCCTATTCAAACTTTCACCATTGTTCACTATTGCAGAAACCAGAACGAGCATTGTTACAATTGTTAGTTAATAAAAAGCGAGAGGTGATTAACCAAAATTTTTAATAATATTTCTCAGTCCATCATCCAGTACCATATCAATTTCACAGCTCTGAAAAAACAACACTTGGAAGTAGTATTGAATCCAATCTCTTGGGAATCTATGTTCCATATTCATCGGAAAGTATTACATATTCTGAAAGTATTATTTTAGTTCACCAGTCTATATAGTCCTTTGCTGTCTAAACCAGTCCAAAGAATCCAATACTGCAATCATATTCTTCAAATAGATTCTCTAGTTTAAATCCAGTCAAATAATTTTCAATGATTTCCTTTGCACTGGAAACTGGGACTCATTTAAACATTCTTTGAATAATTAGAATCATATACATTTATTTGTTTAAAAAATGCATTGAAAACTGTACATAATTGCAAATAAAGAGAATCCATTGAGAATGTATCTTTTATAGATACTAAATTAAAAAAAAAATAAATAGCCCTCCCAAATTGCTACGGTTTTTAGATGGAAGTCCTCCGAAATCCTACTTTTTTGAATCAAAAGTTCTCCTCTTTGAGAGAAAGCAGTTGGTATCCCTAGCAAAATGTATATAATTCTGTGAATACTGATGAATCTTCAGAGCTCTAACTTGGAAACTCCATTCAGGGGACAATAATATCTATTGTGATCACAACACTTCTATTTTGTCTCAAATTATGACAATTTCATAATCTTTTTGTAGATTTTTAATAAAAAAAAAAATAAAAATGTGGTATTATATAGAATTTCACAAGCAACCTGACGCCACGTTATAAAATAAAGAAGCCTGGTTTTGAAATAAACTGTGTAATTGTAAGACTCAAAATCTTCTGAAAAAGTTATTAAAATCAAACGCTAAACTATTTTTGATATTTAAATTGTGAAAATCTCTTGAATATGTAAATACTTCAAATCATAACAATGAAATATTGCCTCATAAATATACATATATCAAAAGATAATTCTCATAGAAAAGATCTCAAAAATTGTTGATATGTTTCAAATGCATTTCGTTAATTTTTATAACTTCTTTATAGAAGTTTGTAATTCTAAGGACTAACAAAATCTATATTGACTTTTAAAAATTTGTATTCAAAGATTCTCAAAATATTCGTGTAAATGTAATTTTGAATATTACAGACAATATCCGTTAATGAATGCTAAAGCATTAAAATTAAAATAATATAATTTAATTCTATAAAAGCTTTTTAAATAAACAATTTTGATTTTTTTTTAATTTATATTAGTATAAATCTCATGTAACTTTTGGGTGTAATTTTTTAATGTAATGGAAATTGAACATCACTGCTTATAATGTCACTTTGTTGACAAACATCTGCATTTTGTTCGAAGTTTTATTCATAAGTATTTCACAAAATCTTATTATTGCGAATTTTCATTTTCATACAAAATAATAGCTGAATTTCTTACAAAAATATCTAAATTTACAATTTTCTTGCTTTTTCAAAACAAAAAAGCTAGATTTAATCAATAATAATTTTAAAAAAGTTTCATTTTCAATCAAAAATTATATGGAAGTGAAGATAAAAGTTACTCATAACCACAAATCTGTCGGATCGCTTTTTTCTATAATTCTTTTTCTTTTAGTATTTTGAGTCCTGCTAGCTGTTCTGGCACTTGACCCGAATGTCCTGGGAAGAGACTCTAAATAAAAATGACGCTTTTTATTTGAAAGTTTACCGCCTAGAACATTTGGAAAAAAAATTTAAAATTTTTATATATCAAATTTGAAAAATTGTTCTTTAGCCAGGACATTCGACATTCTCTATATAAGAATAACACTTTTTTTGAAAGGTTTACCGGCTAGACTTAAAACCTTAAAAACACAAACCTCCACATTTCTTTAAAAAATCTAAAAACAATTATATTTTGTTTGACAATTTCTGTAAAAAATTTTATGTTTCTGAAATATTTAATGGAAAAGATTATTTTGTTTCGATACGAAAACGTTTCAAGTTTTCAAAATTGAACATCTTTATAGTCTTTGTCATCACACACTGGTATTTTTCAAACAAATGGCATTTGTCCGCAATTTATATTCTAAGTGTAGTCATTTTGAAAAATATTTTACACTTTTGTGTAATTTTTAAATATGTATGGGGTAGTCAAATTGGAGCACCTTAGGTAAATCTTTAGAATATTTTCTACAACTTTCATATTCAAAAAAGTCTTTTTATTTAACAAAGTCTAAATTGTGAGGGGCTTTTAACTGTGAATAATTATAACAATATCTTATAAACATTTAAAGTACTTTTTATTTGAAATTTATGTTTTTGTTAAATTATAATTTATACAAAATGTATAGAAAGAAATGTTTTAAAAATATTTATTACGGGGGGGGGG
>HF911361.1:0-30843 GCA_000341915.2 Megaselia scalaris
AATCCAACAAAACCTGTCATTGACAGGCTCCCACCGGATCACGGCGTTCCAGCCTTTGCCCCTTAGAGCAAAACCTACTCCTAACTCACGTTTCTTAGGTACACAGCTGTAATATACGTCTCAGTGGTATGTGATCTTATCCATCAATTCACGCTTTCCAAGCCATCGTATCTCTTGGAGGGCGGTTATTTCAGCTTTATAGTCGGTGAGTATACGCCGAAAGTCTTGTGTAGTCTATAAAGCGAAAATTTGTTTTAAGGCTTTTCAAAATTACAAAACTTTTACAAATTTAATTTTTTGCAGTAATATGATTGCAGATGGTAAATGGAAATCAATTAAGTTCCTGGTGATATCGATAAAGTGACTAAGCCAAAGTAAAATATTTCAATTTTGATGATAAGAATAGTTTTTTGTTATGCTTATGTAGCCTACAGAATCATGACAATTATTACCACGACTAATAGAAATCAATTATAAGTTCCCGGTGATGTATGTAAAATGACCAAGCCAAAGACTTGTATTCCTAGATAATCCTACCTAACTTCTTGGATTGTGTATATAGTCAAGAATGTCCAGGTGAATAGTTGACGCATGTCTTGATATTGAATTATTACCTTTATAACTATTATTTTCAAGATATTAACTGGCCCGCTATATAGAATAAGGACTGCATTTTATTAGGAATATAGCTATCAAGTTATAGTAAATTATTTAAAAGTTACACGCTGGAGAATATAGCTATCTTATAAGCATTGGCTTATATTTGAAGTTATTAAAAACAATGAGTAATTTACCGACTATTATCAGAATGTTATATTCACACAATTTCTAAAACAAACAACATATTTCTTAAAATTTCGAAACAGTCTGCTATGAATTTCTTTACTTTATAACACCTTTGTGAGTAATGATTTTAAATGGTGATATTCTACAAGTACCCTGAATAAATAAGACCATAACAAGTTAGTCATAAACACGAGCTTTCAATTTCAACTCTAGATAAAAGAAGTCGTACTGATAATTTATGTTCAAGAAAGTTCGAAGCCCATTATCGCGAAAAACCGCATTCCAAAGACCTCTTATCTCGCTTAAACTGAAAGAAAAGAAATTTTACACCCCCACTGTAAATTTAAAAATATATTTGTAATATTTGTATAAAAATGATCATTCCATAAAAGTCTAGCGAAATCATTATTTCCTTAAATGTAGCAAGAACATAATTTTCCACAAAAGCCGCAGCTGCTGCTGGCCCATTCAAGATATGCGCTAATATCTCTCTCTACCCGCGCTTATAGTCCATTCCACAAATTGATTGTTATTGCTGAACAAAACAAAAAAATATATGTTATTCTGTAAAAAAAAGTAGAAAAAAAGAATATAATAGTAGACAACATAATAATAGTTAGTAATCATAGTATTAATAAAATATTTTTGCTTTAAATTGAACTATTTTGTCAACAAATGCGATACTTACTCATACTCTTGTTCTGTATTGTTTGATTGTTTGTTTGAAAATGAACAAAAAAAAACTTTATACATAACAATAAAAAATATCTATAAAATAAACTCAATTATTTTTACAAAAATAGCTAACGATGACAACTTGGATTAAGGGGTTATTTTTTATAATAATTTTTTTCTTTGTTTATTAATTCAATTAAAATGCCGTATGTCAGGGAATTTATCTAGATTAGTATTTGAAAATAAAGCCCTTTGAAGCGATTTTCAGAAGCTGGTCATATGTTACAGTAGAGGCATGCTGGAAGTTGGATTCATTATTTTCTTGGGACTACAACTTTGAAATGGAAGCGGATGGTACCTTAAAGAGGTATTAACTATTTACATGTACAAATAATGATCTGTAGCCGTGTCGGTATTCGTCTTCCTGATCCGAGGCATGTTTCCATTGTTCGTAGTAGAATCTTTTTTAGGTGTCTAGATTTTTTCTTTGGAAGAAGCGGAATAAAAGTTTCCTCATATTAAATTTTATTCCTGGATATGTCATATCCGAGAAAAAATATTGTTGGAGATGCCATTTTATATTTCGGAGCCGGAGCAGGAGAACCTAATTAAAAGTTAGGCTCAAATGTTTCCATTGGAAAAGGTGCATAATCTAGAGGTACATCATTTTGAAATCTCTGTAAAGCTTCAGGATTGAATTGATCATTGTATCCTGTTGAATACCCAGTGAACTATTTTGTTTGCTTCGTATCATCGGCGTATTGACGTAATGACAGCAGTTTAATGCTATAATTAAAAAAATGAATTGTGTGGAATATAAAGATATAAAAATGCACTTCATATGCTCCCAAGAAGCTCAAAAACAAGAAGCATTCTGAAATAAGAACTTTTGTTCTATCAGAACTCTGATGTGAAACAGCAAAGTCGAAAGCATATCACATATATCCTTCCTTCCTATATCGAAGGTCGCTTCTAACAATGCCAAAGCTACCTTTTTTTATGATTTTACTATGATAAGTGGTTTCCTTGATATTTCTGATACCCGAAAAATTTACTATTAAAAGTTATTGAACTTTTTTAAAATAATTATAACTAAATAACAAAACAACAAAACAAAATAAATCATAGATAAATCATAGATCATACCAAATTAGTTTGAAAGATATATGGAAAACATAACTCATGAGCTTGAGCTCAATAAATGATCAGATGAGACGGATAAAGACACTTTTGGCACAAAATCTTTAGTACTAAACGTTTTTTCTTAAAATAGAACCGTTTATGGCTCAATACCTCAGTATTCATTCACAGAATCGTACTTTGAGCGGATGAAGTAGCAAGGACCTGCCCAATTCAGACGTTTTTGGTCAACGTCTTAATTTTAGTACATATTTTTGAACCTCATTCTTTACTTGAGCCAGCTGTTTGAAATCGACAGTAAATTTAAAGTTAGTCAATAGTCAGCTTTAAAACTGTTTTCCCACGTTGACTTATGAGTTAAACAAAGCTAAAAATTGACAGATCCATTATAGATACGATATCCGTATGCGTTTCTTTGAGTGAGATGTTATAAAAACCTATGGTGAAGATTGGTTCTATTGCGGTTGCAGAGCATATACCTTGTTTTGTCTTTGTTTAACTGTAGATGCCCGGAATCTGCAGCATGTTCCAAACGAAGGAAGGATTCGACCACTTCGTCATATAATCTGCCAAATCTATATCAACATAAGAAAGAACCTGGTTTGATTTGTTGATGATTATGTTGCGAGTGTTAATTTTTCCGGATACCATATCAATTCGAGCAGGAGGTTGAAGAAACTTGAGGATAGCGTATCACCTTGTTGGAATCCTCTAATCATAAGTAAATAATAAAGTTCCGCTTTTTAAAGAACAACTCCTTTAGTAGTGGAAAAAAGCACTTCTATAGGATGTATTGCAAGGGTGCCAATTTCTGTATTCATTATAGAAAAAACGAATTTAGCACCATGGATGGGCAAACTGAAGTAGTTAGTTAATTACTAACATAATTTACTTCCGTAAATTACGTCATCTACGTAAATAACTGAAATTTTGTATTGAAGAAGTTAATTACTTACGTAATTTACAGGTAAATTACGCTTGTAAATAACGTAAATTACAGACAGTGACCATCCCTGTTTAGCACCAAGGTACCAATTTCCGAAGTCTTCTAAAACTCTCGTTAGATATCAGTAATGGCCACTGTCAATAATTTACATAACTTACAAATGTAGTTAACAATTGCAAATTTCGTAAGTAATTAATTTCTTCGGTACAAAATATAGTTATTTATGTAAATTTCGTAAATTACAGACATCAATTACAAGTAAATTAAGTAAGTAATTAACTAACTATCTCACTTTGCCCATCTATGATAGAAGAAGTGGTAGAACATGACCAATTACTTATGTACTAAGCTTATCACATGATATCGTAGAGCAGCATTCAAATTAATTTACAAAACTTAATATGTTGATATAAGAAACTAAAATGTATATCCAGAAAAACGTGTGATCTTTTAAGAATATGGATTTACACCAGACACTCTGTATAACATAAACAAATTTACATAAAAACACATTCCAGAATATGCTTTGTCACCCATTTACGGTTTTAAATTTACATTTAATTTGAATTTAAAATTGGAATGAATCTTAAAAACTTATAACTGGTTTCCTTTGGCTAGGACTAGTCTTACCTAACCTAGAACTATCCTCATTCCCTAAATACTTACTCATCTTCCTGAAAGATGTGCTCCAAGGAACCTATAAAAATAAACACAATCATTTCTACAAAATTTGTAAACCGATGAACACTAGCTCTCCAAGAGCACGGTATGAAGTTCCTACAAACTCAATAATCAAGTAGGAACTCTATACCTCGCTTATGGTACAAAGCAGAAAAATCTCAAATTGTATACTAAATTGTGTTTATTTGGGACAGATTAAAAGTATAAAAATATATTTAAAAGAGATTAAATATAAATAAAAAAAGAATATATAAAAACCAGAAATAATAAAAATAATATAAGCATTATCAGCACTTCTCTGAGATTGCAGAATCATTCGTACCTAAAATTTAAAAATAGAATTTCCATATTTTTGCACATTTATTTTGAGTTTTCAAAAACCTTGTTGTTGATTTTCTAAAAATAGCTGCAATTTAATAACGAAAAGAAATAAAATTATAAGATAAATGCGATTTCAATTAATTTTGAATGTTTTGTTGAATAAAAGTAAATATAAATAAAAATATATTAAATTATTTCAAACTGATGTTGCTTTTTTGTATGCAAATTAGGGTTTTATTGTGTGGTTTTTTGTTGATTTTTATAAGTATATCGTAAGTTGCCATTTCCATTCTCGGTGTGTACGACCTTCGAAAAGAGAAACACAAATAATATTCTTCACAGTAAGAATTTTTTAGAATCTTTTTATATTTTAGGTTATAAGAGGTTATAAGTATACAGCTTTTCAAGAAATTATTGGGGGTAACTGTGAGTTCTATGGTTCAGGGTCCAGCATATTCAGTCCATGGCCTACTATTTTTCAATACTATATAGCTGATTCAGTTGGTTCAATCATTCGGTCTAGTCTCTTTTTCCATGAAAATGTACAATGTCCATTGCATGTCTACTATTTTCTAATACTAGGCCTACTATACAGGTATTCGATTATTAGAGAACATATTTCAATTACTTAAGCATATACATATTGCTTTTTCAGGAAATGATTGAGGGTAACTGTACGTTTTATATCTTAAGCATTGTGCAGTCCATGGCCTACTATTTTCTAATACTCTAATCAGGAAGTTATTGAGAGTAACTGTAACATTTATGGTTCAGCCATTCGGTCTAGTCTCTTTTTCCAGGAAAGTGTACAATGTACAATGCATGGTCTACTATTTTCTAATACTAGGCCTACTATATAGATATTCGATTATTAGAGAACAGTCTCTTTTTCTTAAGCATATGCATATTGCTTTTTAAGGAAATGATTGAGGGTAACTGTTCGTTTTAAAGCTTAAGCATTTGACTGTTAATTATCAGATCTATATTTTATTAGAAACCGCTCTCTTTCTGCGAAGCAAATTACATAGGGCCTACTATTTTTTTAAAAATAGGCCTACTATATAACTTTTGTTCAATCATTCTATTGCTAAGGTCTAGCCTTCTATGTTCTAATACTAGGTTTACTATGATATTATATTTATTTTTTAAATTTTCATAGAGACTAGCTGAGGGTAACCCTTAGGTTTTTGGTAAAGCTCTAGTTTGGTAGGGTACAAGTCTAGAGTTACTATGAAAGCTTCCTATGCAGTTGCTCTTAATAAAACATTCCTTTTCAAGAACTAAAGGATACAGCCTACTTTGTCTCATATACAATTTTCAAATATCAAACTAAAAATTTCTCACAATAGCCAAACTATATAACCTTGAATTTAACTTGGAATGTCATTTAAAAACTATCTTAAAAGTTTTAAACGAAATAAAGCAATAAAAGCCCCTCCACAAATTTATCTCTGTGCTTGATTTTTTACTATGTCCATTACCTTAGTGCAACAGTTTTTGTGTTTTAAATTATAGACTATGCAAACTATCAAGTACAAAAACTATATATTATTTTTATTTCCGGTGTTATTTATTTGCATTTTGTTGGTATTTCGGTCTCTACTTTGCAATTTGTGGATTAAGTTTGGTTATTTTTTAGAGCTTTGTTTCTTGTAGTCAATTAACTTCTAACAATGTAACAATGACTGTTAAATTGGAACAGAAATATCGATTGGAACTATTACCACCATTTTCTAATATATGCAAATGGGAAACATGTTATGCGTCAACCCTCGACAATCCAACCAACCGTATACTTTCTATATACAAGGTACAAGGAAAAAGTGTGTAGTTTTCACCTTCACCTGTTCACACACAGAAACACAAAGGAAAAGTAACACACAATCCAATAAAATATAGAATAATAGTATCCTGAAACCCCATGTCTTTCCATAAATAAATGGTAATTACTGTCAACTTTCTCACCCCCTACTCGCAGGACTATGTTAGTAGACTAATAAAAGTTATTTAACTAATTTCTACAAAAGTTTCTTCCAATGGAATAGAAATACGTTTACGAGCTCTGAACTATGAACCTACTTTTGTCTTTCTGAAATCAATAAATCATATTTAATGAACAGAAAATTATATTTCTTGATAAAGTTTTAATTATTTTAGTTTATATGTTTTTGTGAATCAGGGAAAAATATGTCATGAAGATGTCTTTGTGACGTTGCTATGACTTTCTTTTGTTGGGTAACTGTAACTTATTTTTTTGTCCCAAAATTTTATGAAATATAAATATTGACATAATTTCAATCACTTTTATAAGTAAATTTTACAAACTTTGTTAAAATTGTCACGAAGACAACTTTGGGATGTCTGTGGGACATTATTGTTTTTCATTACATTTGTATATTTATTCTTAACCTTTTGGATGGTATTTTGAAATGATATCATAAATTCCAATTTTTAATACTAAATTCAATAATTGTCAAAATGATGTCTATGTGAAGTCGCTAGGATATTTTTTGTTAAATATTCTCAATTCTATGTTTTTGTGACAATATGAAATATGTTTATGAAATTTGAAACATTTTGACATGGTGTTTACTAGTATCTTGTAAAAATGTCATCAAGATGTCTTGGTAATGTCATTATGATTTTGTTTTAAAATGGACTAAAAATTTGACATTTATCTAATTTAAATCGATATATAAATTTTTTTATGCAATTTTGACATTATATTAAATATTTGTTACAAATATGTCGTTGTGATGTCGCAGCACTATATTTTGCAAAGTTTGCAAATTTAACTTAATTTCCCTATATCTAGTGCAATATTGGAAATTTCAGTTCAGTTCAAAATATGATGACATCTCAGATATGTCTTTTTTTTACAGATTGACATATATAAATGTAACATTCATGTAATTTTATGACATTTCTTCTACAAAAGTTCAATAACCGAAGAAACAGTACATTTACCGACAATTCTAATTCTATGTCGGTAATATTCCATAAGCCAATTTCTAAAAGTTCTTCAAATTGGAACACAAATACAATGTAGGTAATAAAAAGTTTAACGTCGCTCGTCACAGATGTCAAACTGACGGAAAGAAAGAAATATTTTCACGCAAAGAAACTTTTACTTTTCTGCCTTTTTTGACGTATTTATACTAAACTAAAAAACAGTATGTAAAAAAAGTATGACTAACTAAAAGCAGTTTGAATAAAAGTGAATGTCGAACAATTAAGTAGGCAGCAGAAGTATAAAACAGAAATATATAAATTCCTTAAAGTTCTGTAACCTTATACTAAAAAGGGTTAATAACACAAGTAGAGTATGTATAGACTATAAAGTAGTTACTTTACTCTGTTGAATGCAAGTAAAAGAAACAAAATCATTTCGACAGGTTATTTTTGTATAGCTTTGCTCGCTAATAATGATGAATCCATATAAGGAGCAGACGACCAGAAAACTGGTTTCCGTTTCTTTCCGTTTATGAGAAACCCCAGAAGCACCAAAGTAAATCATTTTTTGATGAAAGGTTTTCGGGGAAAAGGTTTCAAATTCGTTTTCTCCTCTTGATTACTTGAAATTTTTGAGTGTAATTAGGGTTTACAGCACTAAAGACAAGGCTGAAGAAGGAACGGAATGAGTGATGTCATGTTTACAGCGTAAGAGAAGCTTGGGAATCTTGTCTGACTTCTTATAATAAGAGTGTTGGAATTCGAGAAGATTGACATATATGGATGGAGATTTTGATAATAATTTATGAACTCGTTTTCTATATGATGTATGTCGGTAATTGAATTGGTACTACAATTATCTTCATTCGCTCAAAGCAACACTATGTTGCCATCAGGAACAATTCAAGTTTCATTGTGGCTGAAATACCATGTAAATAGTACAAAACAATTAATTTGTCATGAAGACATCTTTGGGACTAAGTAATGACTAGTTCTATGATGTAATTGAAATTTTGTCTGTTGTCACAAAATTTGATGTATTTTGAATCTTGACTTAGTTTCAATTATGTTTATATGAGATTTACACAAGATTTGTTAAGATTGTCCTGAAGACATCTTGGCGATGTTGGTAAGACTCAATGTTTTTGTCTATAAATTTATTTTAAACTTCTTTGTTTATATCTTATCAAATTTTAATACTAAATTCAATAATTGTCCGAATCATGTCCATGGGATGTCGCTAGGATATCTTTCTTGAAATGGATTTAAGTTGATGTTTTTGAAATAAATTTAAGATATTGAGTAAATATATGCAAAAAATATTAATTTTTTTATGAAATTTAACGGGTAAATAATGTCACAGGGACGTCTTAGTTATGTCATTATGAAGATATGTTATATGTTAGTTATGTCAGTTTCTTTGCAGTAATTTAAAATATTTTTATCATTTCATGGGATCCAAATCATGTCCATGGGATGTCGCCAGGATATCTTTTGTGAAATGGGCTTCAGTTGATGTTTTTATGTAGGTAATTGAATTAGATACTAAGACTACTAAAGTCCCAAAAAATACAATTACCTTCATTCAATAACAACCCTGTAATATATGCATTAAGAAAAATTCCAAGTAGACAGACGGAAAGCTCATTGTGACCCAAATACCAAGCCAAACAACCAGACAGACCATCAGATAATCTTCATAAGAAGGTAACTGGAGTAATGTCGTGCAAGCCAGACGTTCAAAGAGGAATTAGACGAGGGCGGTTTATTTCGATTGGGGTGGAAATTCGATTAGACGGAAGCCCTACATTGGATTAGTTCCTTCTTTCCTACATACATTCGGTTCTAACTTACTGGCTTGCTATCCAAGTTAGATATCTAGCCAGTTAGTCGTTACTTATTGGTAGTTATTTTAGTCAGACAACTGCTCTGTGAAAATTGATTAAAGTACGAAGAAAAATATTTTGACTTTTATTTATTGCCTTACGTGGAAAACATGGCAAAAGGGTGTGATCAACAAAATTGCTGAGGGTGTGCATTCAACATAATAATGGGTAGCGGCGTGGCGGCGGCGACGCTTGTGTTCTATACACATTGGTATAAGCTATACAAATTAGGGTGTTCTAGTTTTTGGCGACAATCTTTTATAATGGATTCCATCGTGATTAGGTTAAAATTTGTAGTTTTGTGGTTAAATTTCTTTGTATGGTTCTAATTCTTTTTAAATTATTGTCAGTAACAGCATTGATGTTGTCAATAACAATAATGGACTTGCGAATTTTTATTTGGATGACAATATAAACTGCAAAATACTTTCCTAAAACAATAAATAAATCCATCTCGATCTGGAGCAATTAACAAATTTTGAAGGGGACCCGCAAACTATAGAAGGCCCAAGTAGGACCCTACTAACATCTAGGTAGAGAAATCCTTCAAGATTTAAAATAAACATTTTCAAAAACTTCTTCTTCATAGGAGCTATTAAACAAATTAAAGGGGATAGCAATCTATAGAATATAGTACTATGTTTACTTCAAGATTGTTGGTAAAGCTCTATTGGAACATTACCCACACTATTCAAATAGAGCTTTACCCACATTCTTTCAGAAAATATTAAAGTAGTTATGTAAATTTGAAACACCCTACCAACCATAGACATAGCAAGCCCAATGTTATTTTTGTCATAGCAAGTCATACTCAAAACAAAAATAATTAATACAATTAATTAAAGTCAATGAAGCTGTCAGTTCGTAATTAATTGCAATAAAGAAGATGTTGTTTTGTTTGTCTGCGGATCATGTTGACGATGCTGCAGAACTATGAGACGCCGAGAATTGAACATAATCATATGTCTAGCTCTATAAATAATGAAACCATGTCATCTTTTTGTAGACCGTCAGTTTTTTTTCTTTCGTTATCACACATCGCACAGACTTAAAATTTACTTCGAGATAGCAGCGTTGTTTGACATATGGTTGATAATGAGCTCAACTGGGAACTGAGCTGATCTGGGCTGACTTACTTTATTTTGTGAAGTGTGAAATCGAGCTGATACAAAGTCACACTTAAAAAGATACAAGTGTCAACAATTATAATTTATAGGTATCAATCAGTTGATCGATTGCAGTTTATAGTCATTTTGTTGTTTAAATTGTTGCATTTTATGTTCACACTGCATATTTTAAGTGGTTTCTACTTGCCACATGTCACTTGCCACTTTTATTGAAATGCGACTGAAAGTTTTTAAATGGTAAGTTAAAATGTGGCTGCATTACCTTTGTAGGATTTGTGGAATGAGATTGTCGTTTCTAGGTATAATTAGTTGTGAAATTCTATTTTGTATGGTTTGGATTATAGTGGGTAAATGAAGTACTTTCTTTATCATTTGTCTATAGATCATTTTATATAGGCTATCTTAACCACATTTCGGAAAGTAGAACGAATAGTGTACACATCAGACCTCAGCACTATAAGCAGTCTTCAAAAATTTTGTCTTAAATATTAATTTGTCTAATCGAAATGCTGTTGCAAGAGCTAGAATGAATTATTCTTAAAAGTTTCTAGAATTTGGAGATTACCATGCACTATTACTACCATGCACTATTTAAAGTATGTAGGGTTTTCTTGGAATTACCCTAAAAAAGGTTTGAATATAAAATTGTATGGAAATAGCACTATAAGATGTGCTAAAAGAGATTTACCATCAAAAATATTAAAATTGTTAAATTGTATGGAAGTAGCCTATAAGAAGGGGGCTTACCCTCAAAAATATGAAATTGAATATTAATAAAATATTTGCAAATATAAAAGTATGACATTCAAAAGAGTGTTACCCCCAATAATATTTAAATTCAAATGTAGAAACCAAATCAGTTGTACTTAGAATGTAGAAGCACTGTAACCAAAGATTTTGTAAAATATTTTTTTTTTTTTGGAAAACTGAAACTCACCCAATATTATAATTGCCGAATTCTTATCTGGAAAGAAAGAAAAAATTCAAAATTAGTACAAATGGATAACCTTAATCGACACCCATGACCTCCACCCATCCCTATCATAAATTAATATGAGAAAAGAACTGTTTATGTCATTCGCAATGAAGAATTCTCTTTGGTACAATAAATTTTCTGTTAATTTTAAATGTTCAAATGCAGGGTAATTTAATTTAAAACACATATAATTAACGTTTTGGTGTTAAATGTTGTCATTTCTCGCATATATACACACATAGACTAAACGAATACACAGTCCCATGCCATGCGGCCGCTGCTGTTGATGGTGCTGCCGCTGCCTCACAACAGAAATTCAGATAATTAAAACAAGAGGACACTTTTATTTATATTTGTAATATGCATTTAATGGCATACTCAACTCAACTCGACTAATTTTGAAATAAAAAATTGCACAACAAAGTGCATTTGGCGCGGAGATAAAAGGATTTCTTTGAATTGCAATTGGGAGGTTAATAAGCTTGTAGTGGTTGGTTTTTACCGTGGATTCGGGTTAATATTTCAATTTGCTGTTGAAATTCTTACAGCTTTTCACATTCTTAATTTGATTTGTGGTAAATTTTGATGCACTGAGGCTTCAATTGTTTGAAAATTTAGCATTTGCTAGGTAAATGAAGAGTTGGAAGACATTTATAGAAGAAGATAATAGAAATCAGCTGTCAATCAGCTGATAGAATAATGTTTTGTAACTTATTTCTAACTAATATTATCAAATTATGAAAAACTTTCAATTCTGAAGAGAGACTGTAATACAGAAAAAATCCTAGAAAGTAAATGAAAAGTTTGAAGAAAATTAGAAACGAAATCAGCTGTGAATCAGCTGATGATCTTATTGCTAATTAATATTTAAAAAAAAGAATACTGAAGAGTGAAAAAGAAGGTGACAACAAAAACAGATGTTACATCACTAAAATCAGCTGTTATCACAAGAATCAGTGAGAAGTCAGCTGTTGAGATTCTAAAAACATCTGACTCAATAGAGACCTAAATTTTCCAAGTTTCATTATTTACCCACATTAATGAGAGAAAAAATCGCTATGATACTATGACGACCTTGTTCATATAAACACTTGTTAACAAAAGTTTGAAGAAAATTAGAGAAGAACATTTGAGCTATCAGCTGTCAATCACCTGACTCGATAGAATGATATTTTGGTCTTTATGTTTAAAAGAAATTTTCATATTTTAGAAAACTTGAAAGAGTAGGATACTAGAGAATGACAACCAAAACCAGCTGTTAAAATCAGTCAGCTGTTAACACTCTAATATCACTTATATTTGCATTTTTTTAAATTTCAAATGTCCGATACCGAAAGTAATCGAAAAGTTATGAGTGACAAATTTAATCACTCGAGTACTATGGTAGTCCCCATTTTCTAAAGCTTAAAGAAGACATCAGCTGTTTAAACACAAAAATCAGGCAGACATAACCTCATTCATATTTTCATAATATTTTAAATCTCATATTACTACAAAAAATGAAAAGTTATGAGAGACAAATTAAGCTATGGCAATACTCAAAATGTATTAAAAGAACATCACCATTTTCTAGAGCTTAAAGAAGACATCGGCGCCTACTTTTGTAAAGTCAAAATTCGTTGGCGTGGCGCTGTTTCTCTTGCCAAGAATTTACTTTCTGTATAAAAATACCCTCAAATAAAGAAATTTAAATATAATAATCAAATAAATTCCCAAATAATAGTAATTTACCTGAAATCAAAAACAAATTTAAAGGTCAACGACGTCTCCCTAAAAAAGGGACTTTATATCTAATTGGTCGACAGATGTGGCCATTTATCCTTTTAATTTTCTAAAAAGGTCTACGTGTTCGCTGTGTTGGCCGTTGTTCGTTGTTGATTATAATGATAATTTATTATTATTATAGAAACCTTTAATTAGAAGGACATTACAGAAATGACTGAAATGAAATGAGGAACCGCGTGTAGAGAGTATAATTATTTTAATCAGTCTCAGAACAGAATAAAACACATGCTTTAATGAAAATTTATCGTATTTTAAACAATAAATTATAATTATTGCATTTGATATTTTTACTTTATTCTTTATATTTGAAATTTTTGCCAGGAAAATGTGTCTCATAATTTATAACAAAATATTTTTTTTTATAAATTATTTATTCGACGTTTTCCTGTTGTTGAGCAATTTTAACTTGATTTAGTGGATATTTTTTTTAGCAAAGTTTTTTTTTCTCGTATGCACTTTTGCATCCATAAAAAACTCAACATGAATCAATAACTGCAAAATTATAATTGCTGTGGAAACAGAAATCTGAACCACGTGGTCATCAAGAAAACATATTTTAATTTTAATGGTTTTTCTTTATGATACTTTTTTACGACCGAACGACAATTAATTGCCATTTTGTTGCTGACTGGGTCTTTTATAGGTTTTGTTGCAGAGCTGGTCGTAATTTTTAAAGTGAAAAGATGTATTTTTATATGTTTGCATTTTATGTGATAAAAGTTCTTTTGACGGCTTTATTTGCTGGTGAATGTAAGGTAATGCTCATTTGAATTCATATTTTCATAAAATAGTAATTTGTATGAAGTTTCTTGGACAAAATTGGTAATGTAGCGAATATACAAAATCAAGTTTTAAATTCGGACTCTTTTGAGGACTTTATTTGCAAGTAAATGTAGGTAATGCCCATTTGTATTAAAACTTATTAAAATAAAATTTTAGAAAAGTTTTATTAGACAATACTAATATTTAAGCGAAAATTCAAAATCCCGTTAAGTTTTAATGTTGCTTACTATTAAAGATAGATTTTTTCTTGAATCCAATTTCAATATTTAATTTTCAAGTTTACCATTAAAAATAATCTTATCGCAGTGAACTAAACCTTTTTACTTATATTAATTTATGCGTTAAGTTTTAACGTCTCTTGAAAAAAATTGACAATTTCCATTTAATAAAATATGCCCTAATATATTCATTCTTATGATTATTTAGTACAAACAAATCATTTGCTATCAAAAATCTTTAATATTATCAATATTTAAGATCAGCACTGTGATTATTGAGCATATTTGAGTTTTATTAATTTGTAACTCTATTTTGTAAAAAACTTAACGTTTTTCAAAACCTATCATATTTGAACAAAAAATTATTTGCCATCAAAAACATGTAATGTATTTAATATTTAATAACATCTTGGTGAGAAGGGAGCAGATCAGCCTATTTAAGCCTTATTAAATGTTAACGCTATTTTGTAAAAAACTTAACGTGTTTCGAAAACCTCTCATATTTGAACAAAAAAGATCATTTACCATCTACAACCTGTACTGTACTCAACATTTAATACCATCTCTGTGAAAAGGGAGCAGATCCAACTTATTTAAGCTGTATTCTCATTTAACGCTATTTTGTAAAAAACTTAACGTGTTTCCAAATCCTCTCATATTTTAGCAAAAAAATCATTTAACATCTACAACCTGCAATGTAATCAACTTTTAATACCATCTCTGTGAAAAAGGAGCAGATCAGCACTGTGATTATTGAAATTTATTGCCAGCAACAAAAAACTGCAACATCTAATAGAT
Source organism: Megaselia scalaris (assembly GCA_000341915.2). Lineage (NCBI taxonomy): Eukaryota > Metazoa > Arthropoda > Insecta > Diptera > Phoridae > Megaselia > Megaselia scalaris. The sequence continues at coordinate 15,075 of HF911361.1, forward strand.
ATGTTTGTTTTGTAATTTAGTGTATGCGCCTGCCTGGCTATGTCACTTTCAAACATTTATCCCATATGTCAGTAAAAATTCATCCGTCATCGTGGCTAAAAATGATATAATTCAACAACAGTTTGTTGAAGTGAAAGCATTTTCTTTCTTTCTTAGCTGCTGCTGCCTATTTTTCTATTCAGTTTCGTGTGGTTTTGGTTGCCAACAGAATATAATATCCCATGTTCAAATATTTCATGATTAAATATTACAATGACATGAAGTGAAAAACCCTATGATTATAGTAAATTATATCGTATTTTACAACATATATAACATAAAAATGTTGTAGTTTGGTATATTTTTTTCATAGGGATAGAAAATATTATAATTTCAGCAGTTAGTTATCATGTCATGGATTCGATAGATATAGAAAAAGAGCAAGCAAGAGGCGGGCTATGGCTACGGCGACGCGGCTGCCGAACAAGCTAAGGAATTTATTTCGTAGTATGTTTTTTTTTATATAAAATATTCTACATAATTTTCTAACAACATCAGAAAAATTGAATATAATGAAACATCATAAGATACCGAAATTATTACTTTTTTTTTATTTTAAATTTTATGGTTGTCTATTTGATGTCAGTTTTAAGTGCGGTTAATTCGTTTAATGGCCAATTTCCATTAAAAATTGATGACGTGCTTTTTAATGATGTAAAGTGGGCTCGGCTGCATAATTACAGTTTAAAATGAAAAGGTCTCCCATATCAAATGTCTTCTATATTTCGGTTTTATTTCGATTTCGTGAATCTTTGAATCTTCTTGGAATGGAAAATTTGGTTTTTTTATTGATTGGGAGTAATAGCTTGAGAACTGTGGGAATATAAAAGCAGAAGCTTTTATTTACCTGTTTCTATTTTATTGCTTTTAATTTACTTCAGATCATAAAATCTCGATTTTTATTTTCAATATAATGCGTATTTATTGTAAAATATCTTAATTGCAACTATATTGTTAAAAGCTCGTTTTTAAAATACATTCAATATATTTTTATGAGGTATAATTAAATAAATAAAAAATATGTTCACAGAGAAATACAGTGTGTGTTAAATTTATAGAAACATTTGTATTTAGTATAATTCGCAACTTATGTTATAGAATGTATTATAACTGTAAGATATTTGATTTGTAATTCTCATTTTTTCTGCAAATATATCAGAAAAATATAATTACTTTATATTGACGTAAACTTGACAAAAGCCACTTTGTTTTTCTCGTATAATTCGCAACTGTTTCGTTGAAAGTTTTAAGATATTTGATGTCTATGTTGTTTGATGTCAAATGTCTGTAATCATCAGTTTTTCCACAAAATATAAGTATAAAACTTTATACTGATGTAAACTTGACAAAAGCCACTTTGTTTTTCTCGTATAATTCGCAACTGATGCTGAAGAAAGCAAATAAATATTATGATGCTAAATATGTATAATTCTCAATGTTTCTACAAAATACACTATAAAAATAATAACCAAATAACTTTATCCCCCAAAATCCTATATTATGTTCCATAAAAAGAAAATAAAAAGATCATGACTGAAAGAGATTAATTCTTCTATAATGGGTTAGATTTCGTAATTACAAGAGTTCCCTGAATCGAATTTCAATTCCCACTCATGTAAGACTATGTAAAAGATATGGATGCCTCTGGCTTTTGCTCTGTTTGGTGCGTTTGTTTTTTATAGATCCTGACTCTCTAACTAACTGACTTCACTTCATTTTAATGCTGTTTATTAACTTTAGTAGCGCTTAAATCCACTTTATAACTGTTTAACTATGGTAATTTAATGGTCTGCAAAGTGCTTATGGATGGTAATTTTCTGATAAGTGGAACTTTTAAAAACGATTGCATTTTACGGATGGAATTACGAAATCTATGAAATAAATATGTTGTATATTCTTCAGCTTCAGGTATGCAAATTAGCAACACTTCATTACATTTTGCTGTGTGTAATTTAGTGTCAAGGTTTTTAGTTTCTCTTTTTTAAGTATACTTTATATCTTTTGTTCTACTTTCTGGACTAATTTATAAATATTGTGTGCTAAATTTTCAATCACGTTAAGTTTTAACGGCTTTTAGAAAAAAAAATAACGTCATTTTTAAAACCATAACATTTATTTCATTGAATCAAAATGTGTTAAAAGATATGAATTTTTATATTTTTTAACGTTAATTTTTAACGGTTTTATAATATTTTAATTGGAAGTTGAAATGTACAAACAAATGTTACTCGGTAAAGTTCTTTTTTTCTTGTCTAACTTATTTGATTCTAAAAATTTTAAAATATAACGTGATTTAGAAGAAATCTGAACGGCATTTCACAACTAAATATTTTAAGGACAGGAAAGTACTCTTTGATTTCTATATTGTTTGGTATTTACTACATTGCTTTAGTGAATACCAAATTAAAAAAACCGTTAACTTTTAACGTGTTTTGGAAAAATCTTAACGAGTTTTTTTAAAATTAATTTTTTACGCTTGGAATGGCGTATTATAAAGTGAAATCAAAATTTCAAAATTTTTTATGTCATTGAAGTGTTACCGACAAACAGCAAAATATAACGTTCTTTTAAAGGTATTTTTCCACAGTTTCAATTGAAAATGAAAGAATGTTATAGAATTTTTAAACTCCATTTTTAAAATATATTCAAATTATTGTCGAATTATTCATACTTCTACTATTCTACAGATGACCGTTAAATGTTAACGTCATTTTGCAAAAACTTAACGTGTCTCCAGAAACAGATATTTTCACTTGAAATAACATCTCTCACAACTTCAAATAAAATTCTTTCACAAAAGAGAAGAAATCTAGCGAAGACAAGCAAACAAACAAAACAAAATATATTCTAATAATTATCCGCATGATATAAAATATAATATTAATTTTACTGAAAGCCAGAAAGACAGAAAAATTTACATTACGCAAGAATCAAAACAAATCATTTAAAAATATCATTTTATATGGATAAATTTAGAATTGGAGAAAAAATCATGTTTCTCTGCAAAAATTTTTAATTTTAATTTTTGTGTGTGCGATTCGAATAATTTTTGGTTTTTTGCTGCTCGTATATATTTCTTATTCAACATTTACTTCACTTTCGATGCCAAAAAGGTGAAAAATAAAGAGAAAAATTTATAATACTATATTACATTTATCTACATGAATATAATTATAGAGTATTATCCATTTGTGAAAAATAAAATTGTATAATTTGAATTCGTTTGGTTGTTTTGACGCGCATTTATCAAGCGCAGATGTATCTTAAGAAGTAGCACTATAGCAAAGTATACTCTCTTTTGAACCCTACTTTTTGGACAAATTCATTCGCTCGTTTAAATGAACAGTTTTGATTACCAATTTGAATTTGAATTTCTTCTTCAAGAGTCTTGAGATCTTTTCACCCCTTTTTTATGAAATTTTTTCCTCCTTTTTCATGTTATTTTTGACGGGTTTTCTGTTGGTCTGATGTCTTTTTACGAAAGATGTTTGATGATTACACACAAAAATTTGAATGACAATTTCGACAAATAATTGTAACCTGCTGGTTATTTTTTAGGTTATGATTGATGGGGATTTCCTACAAAAGCAGATGGTTTTTTATCCTTTTTTTAATACTTTTTTTTATCTATTTTAAGAGTAATTTATTAATATCTTCCAAGACAGCTGTGATCGAAAGACATTTTTCTATTACTAATTTACATAATACTTTTCTCATCAATTACTCCCAAGAAACGAATGTAATTTGCATCTGAGCAACCCTTTAAATCTCAAGATGAGTTTTAAGAATTATTTTGACAATTACTACCAATTATTTCCATCCCTAAGACGTCCTCAAATAACTTCACCCCTTTCTTACAGTCCAGATGTTTATCTTTCACTTTTTATTCTAGGTTCAGCAGTTCAAGTCATTTAATTTCTTTCAGAGGTGTAAATTAATAGCCCTCTTATAATATAGATAAATACATTTATACAATTCAATCAAGATATTGTTAATATTTTGTTATTTTTGCACATTACTTAAGGATAAAGGATTAAACTGACAACAAGGGGATGTTATTATTTTGGCAACCTATAGAATGTCATGAATACATTAGGCCGATCCTATTCAAAGGTAAAATTTATCAGTGATGGGTTCATTTGGTATGTAAATGAAGTCAGTATTTTTTTAAGCGTTGCAAATTGTCGGTAATACTACATTTCTCTTATGGAGAAAATATACATTCTCCATACTTAAGAAAACTTTGTAATTCAACTTTTAATTAAGTTCTTGTTTAATACTATAAAACACACAATAAAACCTGCACAAATCAAATTGAAATATTCACCACCGCATGTTGCCGAACATGTGACATTGAAACATTTGTATCATCCAATAATATCCTTGGACAACACAAATTTATAACTTTTTGAACTAAATTTTAGGAAAATGTTTGCAAGATTAAATCAAGGAATAAATTCGGCACAATATTGCCGCTAAAAATATTTGAAGAAATAAATCCAGAAAACTTCATTTCCTAACAAAATGTTTAATTTTATACACAAATCGTATAAAAGTTTGTCCTATTTACTAAAAAACCTGAGAAAAATATGTAAAAATGTCAAGTTTCTATCATATTCACCACAATATTGCCGTGCACGTGACAATATTGCATAGGAAACGATGAAATTACTCAACACTAATTATAATGTTCTTCAAAAACCTATAATTCAAAACTTTTTGCACAAAGCTTCAATTGAATATTAGCAAAATTCAACAAAATCGAAAATTCACCACAATATTGCCGTATAAGAAACTTCAATACGTGAAATCAGAAAACCATATAAACCAAATCATAAATTATAATATTTTTTTAAAATAAAAACAAATAAAGTTCTAATTGTTCTTATTAAATAAATTTATAAAATAAAACAATATTCACCACAATGTTGCCTATCACAATATTTGCTGCTCTTTTTTAACATTGGGATTACCCAACATTAATACAATGTTCTTCAAACACATAAAATTTAGAAGATTTAAGGCAAAACAATTTTAAAACTAAAAAAGGTGCAAATATTCACCAAAGTGTTGCCTTTCACGACACTTTTCCTGCAATTTTCACAAAACCAATTTTTACTCAAAAATTCACAAAATATACCTGAAGTACAAACAAAATATTTGTCAAAAATGTGTAAAAAACCAACCCTATCCCTCCGTCCATTAATCATAACCCAAATGCATTAAGTAGGCTTTGTATTTATATAATTGGGAAAGTCAGAGAAATATTATTATGCAAATTTCTTTCGTTCTGGAGATTGAAAATTGAAATTCCAGTAGTTGAAATATTTTCCTGTACCGGTGTTTCTATTTCTGTATAATGTGTACCATGATGTGTACAATGTACGTATATAAACACCACATTGCTTTAGCCATTGCTCTAGGAGTGCGTAAGTAAAGTAAGAAATATAAATTAACATACGCATAAATTATGGTAATGTAAAATAATCTATTTGATCTGATCTGAAATAGCTCCGTTTCGTTCCGTTGCATCTATCACATTTACGTATTTCTCACGATATTTACAATATTTACTACCATTCCGTTTTTAGATAATTTGGCGTGATGCGTGTTCTAAAACAGGTTTTCGTTCTTGTTTTTTAGGCATCCGTCGCCGCGGTCAGCTTGAAGTAATCTTCTTATTTATTGGTAATTTTACTATTACAATGTGTACAAAATGTATGAAATAACAAATAGAAAAACTTGTTTGAAAGATTGAATGTAATTGATTGATCACTTCAATCGCTGCTTGTCTCATGGATTGATGAAGTAGATGCAAATTATGATTACTGACGCACTTGGATTGATTATTTTGTTTTTCTAGTGATGGAGCTGCTCTTTAAAAAAATGGTTTCGAATTTTCTATTTTTCAATATTTCATAATTATCGGAAGACTGTAAAGTTCTTGAATAGTATGTAGCTTGGATAATAACCCAAGATTTCAACCTTTTTGAAAGTTTTACGCAAATTGAAAGAATTTGATAAATTTCATAGTTATTGAAAGTTCTTAAAGCTTTTAAATAATGTTATATGGAATTTGAAAGTTATTCATTTAAACGCACTTTCGAAATATTTTGTATAGAGCTTTATATTTATTGAAAGTTTTTAAATTGAATATTTTGAATTTCTACTTTCAAAATAATGATATGAATATGTTTCTATTTTTTATGCTTTATACTTGTCGGAAGTCCGTAAAGGTCATGAATATTATATAGCTCGGGTAATAACCCAAGTATTCAACTCAACACATTGAATGCACTTTCTAACAATCGGAAGGTTTATACTTATTAAAAATCTTTTAAAACATACTTATACATTTTCAAAGCTATAACCCAAGCTCTTTAATTTATGAAAGTATTTTCGAAGTAAATCTTGAAAGCTTTATATTAGTTAATAGTTTTAAAGATATTATTTTAGCGCTGTTTTTATATAATAAGCTTTCGAATAACCCAAGCTCTCAAGATTTCAGAAGTTTCATACAATTTGAAATAGCCCTGTTTTATATAAAGCTTTCGAATAACCCAAGCTCTCAAGATTTTAGAAGTTTCATACAATTTGAAATCCTTTCACAATAGAAATCCAAATTAATACCGCAAATAATTTATACACTTTCAAAGCTCTTTTTATTGAGCTTAATTTTAATTTTTGAAAGCTTCACATTCACACAAACTAAAAGTATTTTCGAAGTTTTAAAGCTTCCAAATAACCAAAGCTCTCAACATTTTAGAAGCGTCATACAATTTGAAATCCCTTCACAATAGAAATGCAAATAATACCACATTTACTCTCAATAACCTTTAAGAAAGAAAAAAAAATATGTAAATGCAAATTATGAATAATGACTCGCATAGGAGATATAAAACACTGATCGATTACCTTGAAATACAAGTGGAAATGTCTTACATAGTTGATTACTCAGCTTTAACATTTCCGTTGATCTTTTGATCTAAAAGTTTCCTATCATTAAGGCTAGAATTTCATTTCATGATAGTATTATTATACATGCAAGACTGAAAAGAAGACTGATTCTATATATTCTGAAGCCAACCTCACACGCAGACCGTCAATTTGTCATAGTCATCCCTCCGTTAATCATTTCTGAAGTCAGTCGCGACGCGGCTAATAATAGACCAGCATAGCCGACCTCTTAATTAGACAATTTTCAAAGTAAAGAAGAAGAAATTATAAAGAGAGAAACATTTTATTTACAAATAACCATTAAATTTACAATTTCCTACCCGTTTCACAGGTTTTATTTTCGTATTTTCTTTTTAATAAGTATATTTTTCAGCCATTGAGTTACTTACTAAGTTAGTTAGTCAGTTAGTTTCTTCTGGCTATAGTCTATGACTATTTATTAAAATATAAAAATAAAATACCATGGATATCTTGCTCTAAACTAGTATGTGTATTAAGAGTTTTATAGATAATATACATACGCTAATTATATGTGGTGTTCATTACGAATGTATAGTGACTAACTAACTAGTATCTATCTAACTACTATCTTGTATTAAAAATGAATAAATAATTAAAATGAAATTAGAAACACAGTCAGCTTACCATAAATGGTGTTTAATTTCACAGAGAAGGAATAAACAACAAAATCAGCAGCAGCGAAATACTTGTTAATTATCTAAATCTGAATTTCTGGTTGTTCGCGCGATTTCGCGGTTTTCTGAGTTTTTTTTATTTTGTTCATATTTTTAAAGAAAAGCTATAAAAAAAGTGCACTCGCAGAAACTTGATTTTTGAGGGTAAATGATCTTGAGTTCTTGATTCGGAAGAGAGTTCTAGTCATCTTTCGAAGATATCTCAGTAGGAACAAGCTCAATTTCTTGCGTTCCCCTCGTTTTTAGGTTTTCAATCGATTACAAAAAAGGCGTAGTCGACCGTTGCCGCCAATTTCTAAAATTAGGCTGAAGCTCAATTTATTTCATTACCCGCGCTTTTTCTAAGCGCAAATTAAGACATAACCGACTGCCGTCGGCGAATTTTCAGTACCGCTGGTCTGAGAAAAATCTGAATGAGAAATTATCAAAATTAGTCTTCAATCGACATAAAAACGTTGCGGTTTTCTCAAAAGGCTTAGAAGTTAAGATTCAGCTCAAACTGTTCAAACGCGGCGCATATTTCCGCCGTTAGTCGACATACAAAACGTTGCTGGTGCTGTTCCTATCCTATAAGTTCCTATCGCGGTATTTTTATTTTTTTTTATTTTTAAAAAATTCTGTTTTTTAAAACACTTCCCATAACGAACCATCAGATTGATTCAGAATGGAGTGTATTCTTTCTCTTTCCATTCTTTCCACGATCAGTGCTCCCCTTTCTCTTTTCTAAGCGAGAGAAACTATATCAGTCGCTTTCTGAAGGTTCTGTATTCAAATTCTCAAAAAATCTTGGAACTTGATCCTAGTAGGCACCTTCAGTCGACCAGTCAATACATTTTCAAGCTTCAATCCCTTCGCCGATGATCGACTACAGTTATTTTTGTTGAAAACAAAGACAAATCTGTGTCAACACCATAAAATTTACATCCAATAAAAAACTTCATTTACCAACAATAAATAAAATAAATTTATATATCAATCCATTTATTAAACAAAATTTGCATTTATATTAAATATTTTCAACATTTTACAGCTTCATATAAACAATTCATTTTAATCAAGGAAGTTTCTTTTTGATTAAAAAATTCCTTAATAACTAACATTACTGAGTATTAAATTAATAAAAATAATGAATTCCTTGGAGCAATTTACGAGGTGTATGAACTTTAGCTGTGGCATGGCAATATAAACGAGAAGATATTCTATGAAATCCTAATAGTAAATGCAATCAAATATGACTTGTGAAGTGTACGTGCAAATTGTCACATATACGACATTTTAGAATGCACTACAGAGTCTAAGGGAGTAATGTTGGTCTTTCTTTTAGTCAGAGATGGGAGTTACATGTAGTCTGATGACGTCAAGTGAAGAAAAATTTGTCGGTAATTGGCATCATCAGTATATATGAATGTTTTATATATCATAGATATACGTTCATGAGTTTAAATGTTGACGTCTATTAAGAAACGAGGAAATTGTTAAAATTTCAATGCTGACATCAAATTTTACTTTGAAGAGTAAAATGTTGGTATTTGACGTCTTTGACGTCATACTTTTTTGATATTGACGGCAATCTAGGAACACACAATAGCTAACTCTTTTGGGAATCCTGACGCTAAATGAAACATTAAGAGTAAAATGTTGGTAATTGACGTCTTTGACGTCATAGTTTTTTGTCATTTAATGTTTATGAATTTTGTAGATAAAATGAATGCAAATAAATAAAATTATTATCAGTCATCGTAATATTAAAATGATGACGGGAATTATGACGTCAATGTAGGATTAAAAAATAGTTTAAATGTCTTCTACGGATTCTTTTGATTGAATGCTGACTCTAGGTGCAACATTCGAGAGAAAAATTTTGATAATTGACGTCATACTTTTGTGACATTGACGTCACTTATTTGTTCTAATAGATAAAATGAATGAAAACAGTCATCATCTTAAAATGTTGTCGTCAATGTAAAATAGTCCTGGAAAACATCTCAGAGACTTTAAACTAAGAAAAAAGATTATATTTCAAATTCCTCTGCGATAAATTCCAAATGTCAGTGACGTCAAGTCAAGGAGTGTCTGTTTTTATGAAATGCACATCTCTGCATTTTGTAGCTCTGTTCAAGTTTCCAAGTTTGATATACAACGAAAACCTGCTACACCATGCTTAGCTCCAAGCCATGAAATTTGATATGTAATGTTTCTGTTGAGTGGAATGAAAGATCTAAATCACAAACACAAGAGCAAAAGCAACATCATCAACAATTACCATTACCCTCGATTCCCTTTAGAATCATCCATCTAGAGAAGAGAACAGAACCGATCCAACATGAGTAACAAAACTATGTAAATCATTTTGTAAGTAAAGGTTAATGTAAAACAAGTTTGTTATCATCCTCTACAAACAGGTCGTACATCATTCAGGTTAATGTAATGGGCTCTGCCTTCATGGTTCTATATTTCTTATATATTCTTCTTATATTTAGATTTTAAAACATATATACAAGAGACAGGAACAACATAACATTTCTTTTGCAAAGTGCACTTGGACACCAACATGATGGATTGCTTTTGGAGTTTGGGTAAAATATTGCTTATTATAACGAAATATTGTTAACAAATACGATATTATGTTAACTAAATATTTCCTCGTAAAATGGATTTTTATGTGCGAGTATGAAGTTTTAAAGTCATGTTTCTTATTTTTGTAGGTTTTGTTGGTAGACACCTTGGTTTTGAGAATTGATATTGTGGAAATTTTTTGAATATAGCAACAAAAAGCTCTGAAAACTGATTTATTAAGAGCTATTTCAACACAGAACATAAGCTCAAACAGTTTTGAATGTTCCTGAGCTAAAGCTCTTTTCGCAGAATACCTAAGCTCTAAAATTATGAGATGTTTGTACAGTGAAGCTTTTAAAGCGCTCAATCATTGTTCATAAAAAAGAAAGCCAAATAAAATTTAATCGATATGTAAAAATTACAATTACCAACAAAATTTATTAAAAAAATATAACAAATACAAAGTATTTCCAAAAACTCTTTCGCAAAGTGAAAATGATGGATGGTGTTCATAAAATATTGCTTATTATAACGAAATTTCGTTAACAAATAACATGTTTTGTGAACATGGATGAAAATAAAATGATTTCACAAAATGCAGGCAGCTCGCTAGCAAATCTCATCTCAAACCATAAATCAAAGTTTGCAAAGTGCATCACTTAACTGCACTTGCACACCAGAAATGATGGATGTTTTAGATGAAAAATATTGCTTTATTTCAACTCGCTCCTATCTCAAAATCATCTAATGTATATCTTCTGTAGTATTTCATATTGACGTAAGTCAAGTAGTTTTGGTGCCGCTGATGCAGCCGCCGCACAGTAGCTTTAATTGTTGAAAAAAATTATAGTTTGTTTAACTAACAATCTAATATTTGTTTAAAATATTGTTTTTTTTCATATATATATTCGTTTAGTGTTTACCTAACGCCAGATACTTCACATTTCTTTCACTATATGTGCTTCTCATTTCTATAATTTTATTGTTTGAACAGTAAAGTGGTTTGCATGACTGATTCACTTGTGTTACTCATAAATTTGATAAATTTATTTTTATCTATCAAATAAAATATATTTTTCATTTCATTATATTTTTGAAGGTAAAAGTATTTTTGTTCCAAGACATAGTAGGCTGATTACATAGATAAGTTTCGCTCATTGATAGTAATTCAGGAATGTAGGTCTTGTTCAATATGAGACTTCAAATACGGTAAACTCTTTGAAATGTAAAGGTTCAAAGCAAACTAGATTGAAAATTTACAAACTTAGTAGGCTCTGAATTTTGAACAATATTACGGACAATACTATAAAAAATATTGAATCTATCATGTAATTTAAAAACCCTAATAACTTTACAAGGAATTTGTTCTAGACATAGTAGGCCGATTTCAAAAATATTGAATCTAACAAGAAAGAACATCAATTACTTAAAAATATTGAATTTAACATAAAGTAACCTCAATTACTCAAAAACATTCAATCTAACAAAAAAGAACCTCAATTACTTCACAAGGTAAGTTTAGGATGATTTTTGAAGGTAATAGTCAAATTTGTTCTAAACATGGTAGGTCAATTTTAACAACAAACTGTTTTTCTCAATATTTGGTAGCTCTAAGACAACATAAAACTTGAAATATGGCAACATCTTTGAAACTTAGTATGCTCTAAGTTTTGAACAATAGGAACAACGATAATATCGACAATCCTATAAAAAGTATTGAATCTAACAAGTAATAGTAAAATTGGTTCCATACATACTTTCCTGAAAGCGTTGATTTTCTAAAATATGTTCTTTTAAGGTTATATTAAATCGGAACATAGTAGGCTATTTTCGGATAGAGAATAATTCAAGAAAGTAGGTTTGTACAAAGCTTAAAACACCGTTGAAATACAAAGTGCCTTTACCTACAAGCCTTTCCTGTTTACTGGAATTCTATTTTAAAAATAGAGTGTAATTAAAAATAATAAAAACAAAAGATAAAATCTTTCGAAAATATAAAAATCAAATAGAAGCCCATTTAAATAAAAAATGTACAACTATAAATATTCCTTAAGATCAACATTCCAGATAAGCCATTTGACATATCTGAAAACCTATCTTTAGAAAGAAAAATTGTCAAAAAAAGCCGACCCTGGAGGCAAAGCATTGACATGCCGCGATATGCCACAAGAAATAGATGGAATTAGCCGTAGCCAGCCAGCTTGCTTGCCTTTTTATTTCAATTTTAGATTGATTTAGATAAAGTAAATTAAATTAAATAATTGTAGTGTAGAAAAATGGGAAAATAACCAACTTACTTGTGCTATTTTTTAATTGACCACAATTACAACTAGTTTGTATCTTTTTTTTTTCCCTGCTGCTCTGTTCTGCTGCTATTCTCTGGTAGCTGTTCATCTTCCTCAATAGATAGATTAGATTTGTATGGTACACTTGAAGAATTTTGGTTTTCTGAGAGGGCCACAAGGTTTTCTAAACATTTCGAGATCTTACTATGGAATGTGGATAATGCTCAGCATGGAAGAATTGGAAACTTTGAGCAACAGAAATGAAGAGAACAACTGTGAACATTACTTCACTGAACTGCTAAATGGTGCCGACACGGAACATTTCTTCAATACGAACTCGAAAATCTTTTAAACGTAGTAGGCTTTCAGAAAAATGATATGTGTACCCATACATATCATTGAAATGATATCAATTTGGTAGGTGATGTTTTACAAAATTCTGGATCTTAAGGGTATTATTGAATCATGGCAGTTGATGTTCTCAAAACATATAGAGCAGGCACTATAAATAGGTATCTTCTCCTATAACAAACTTTGGGTCTTTCAAAATGATTGGAATTGACAACTATTCTATTATTTTTCTCATATCTACGTAGACTATTTAATTATCCTACTTTGGAGTCTCACGACAACTGTCCGTAATTAATGAAACCAAAAAATATTGATTTTTAGAAAGACATAGCTTACCTGTAAATCTTTCTTCAAATCTCTTTATAAATCCCACCGCAAGCTCAACATCTCAAGTTCGATACTCATCGCAAACATATTTTTTTTCAAATACTATTTGTAAGATGCTATTTCACGGTCCATAGTTTGGAGTTTACCGACAATTTTCATGTATCCAATTTTTTGAGTGTAAAACTTCTGCTGCTGATGTTGTTGAGTACATAAGTGATTGACCAGTTCTTTGCTCTGCAAACAAAAGAGATAAAAATTGTTAATAAAATTACTATTTAAAATATAGCAAATAATAATTATATACAATTCTGTTGATGTTCTTCTCTCTTGTTTTTAGATAGTAGCTACTGCTTATTATTATATCTCTTTATTTTTGAGTTGCTTTAATAGATTAGCTAGTCAGCTAGCTATATTTACACAAATAAATATTTTTGTTTTGTTGTTGATTTTGTTGTTTTTTGTTGCATGAATTCCAAATAGTTGAATTGAATAAATATATTAACTTTATGTGTATTATATTTCCAGTCGAAATGTAATTTAAAACCGGTTGGACAGGGTGATCTGGTCTTCTATATATCTTTTATCTTTGAATTTTTAGAAATAAAGTAATAAAAAAAACTTCAGAATTACCAACAAATCTCAAAAACACCCTGTAAATCTATCAGTTTGTATAAACAAGAGATACACAATAGATACTATAAGTGTTGGTACGCGAGCGAAACAATAACCCACCTGTCAAGGTGTTAACATTTTTATCATAAGAATCATCTAATTTTTTTGAACCTGCAGAACAATAGACTTTTGGTTTTTTTGAAGAATTATGATTAAGATGGAGACGGGACGAAATTTATATATAAATTTTTGTAATAAATCAATTTAAAATTTTTCAAGTTTCTTGGGAATCGTTGTTGGGTTATTATTCATTTTGACTGCTTAAATGTCTGTCTGTCTATAGCTATCTTTTCAATATTCTCAAAAGGGAGGTAAAAGAAAAATAAAACGAAGAATACATACAAGTGCACGTGCGGAGTGCTGTTAAGTATGGAAACATGATTATAAATTCTATGGAAATCCATTAGATTATCTATTTATTTCCAGATTGGATAGAATTTTAAATAGTCAAATTCATTTAAGTTTCAACACAGGTGTAAAAGCCATCAAATGGACACAACGAGAGTCTACACAACTCTATACTCCAAACATTCAATTCCATTCAATTCAAAAGTGAAAGAGGAAGATCTAAATGACCTACCATTTGCTTTTTATGTTCGTTTATATCAAGAATTTTTTTTTATATATCAAGACTTTTTTCCATCATCATCAGCAGCAGTGGAAGCCGTTTTGGAGGAAGACAAGCAGCAACTAACAACGACGACATCATTGGAAAGGAACTACTGCACGGAAAAGATTTTTCTTATTTTTTTTTTTTTTAGATTTTGTCCGAAATTCAACAGATTTTTTTTTAAATCTATACATTTCTTGTTCAGAAACAATTTTGAAAATGGTTTTCAAAAGTTTTAGTAATTAAAAGAAGAAAGGAAGCGATATTATTTATTTTTAAAAGATTCTATGGTTCTAAAACTTTTTTTACTGGAAGTCTTAAATTTCTTCTTATGAGATCAAATTTTTAGGACTTCTTATACAATATTTTTTCATCTCCAGAAATTTCAACGAAAGACGAAAAATATTGTTACTGGTTCTATTTTTTTCCAGAAACTTGCGAGATCTTTAATATATTTGCGTATTACTCTAGAAATTTCAAGGACTTTGTTTAAAGTCTTGTTCAAAAAAGCTTGTATATTCCAAAATCCATGGACTATGGACAACATTTATAATATAATTTTGAAAAAAAGTTTACATCAAATCTAAAACTCTTTTCTTTTTTAAATTCCTATTTCAAAAAGAATTAGAGATCTAATATTGAATTTTCTTGTTAAAATAGATTTACAGCTCTAAATTTTCAGACATTTAAATGCTAAACGTAACATTTTTTAGAAACTTCTGAAATACAATATATCAGGATTACGAACAGATATAAGAACTTGAAGACATATTCGAAGTTTGGAATCCCAAATACGTCTAAGAAATCATATACTTTAATAACAGAATTAAGATTATTGAACTTTGAAAGGTAAGAAATCGTATAATAATATAATTTGTCTCCGGAATTCGAAAGACATCGTCGATTCTAAATATTAACAATTTTCTGTTCCGGAATTTTAATTTTTCAAGAGTATTTTTAAGACTTTTAAAAATAAAAATGTCAGAATTTTAAAATTAAAATTTTTGTCCGTAGATGAACAAAATATATTAAACAAATTAATAAAACCTACAATTACAAACTAACTTTATATAAAAATCTAAAACCATTTTTAAAACAGAATTAAGATTATTGAACTTTGAAAGGGAAGAAATATAATTTGAATCCGGAATTCGAAAAACATCAATTCTAAATATTAACAATTTCCTGTTCAGGAATTTAAATTTTTCAAGAGTAATTTTAAGACTTCTTAAAATGAAAGTGTCAGAATTTTAAAAATTAAAAAAATATAATAAATA
>HF911362.1:0-15340 GCA_000341915.2 Megaselia scalaris
CTCAAAAAGATCACAGGAAGAACAAGTGGTGTTCTTTGAAGCCGGTTGGTGTGGGGTATTCGGATCTACGATTGTAGAGACGAGTACTCTAAGCCATACCTCACTGAGGAGGTTGCTACGATAAACAAAAAGGACGGATGCTATAGTAGTATGCAACTACGAAGACCTGGCCACTCCAAAAGGCTGGATATGGGTCCCAAAGGCCTATACGACAGCAGATGTGCTCTTAGGTGTGCTTCGTCATCAGAACAGTGACCTCGACGTGGAAAGTGAGGACCGGGCACCGAAAGGAGTTTGGACAGTACTTTCAAGTTAGCTTCCACAGGAACTTTATAACTTTATATACTTTATAAAAAGGGCGTATGGGTTAGGTCTTGTATTTTAGTAAATGTTGACTTAAAGCTATAGAAGGAGATGTCAATTTGAAGGTGGCATAGGGATATTTTCCAATAGACCAAGAGGATGTCACATCGCCGCTTTTGGATGAACTCGGGGGGGGGGTACTAAGAAAGACCTCACTTTCGATATTCTGAAGGGTCGCTTCCTCAACACGGCCCGTATCTGTGGAGTTATCAACAAACGCGAGGCGGAGACTCTGATCTACTTCAATCGACGCCGAAGTACGAGGTATTTTACTCGTCTTCCTAGTAGCATCATGAGATTTCTTTCTCTTGACAAACTTTCTTTCAAATTTCTCAATCTTTTGAAACAAATTTTTAAATTTATTTTTAAACTAAAACAGAAACATATACAATATATAGAATAATTAATAATTCTAGAAACCACAAAACTACGGAAATTCAAATAAACTTTGAAATAAATCAAATAATTGATGGATCACCAACAAATATTTTTATATATTTGTATATCGAAAAATAGATGAATTGAAAATCAGAAATAAATTAGAATTTCCAAATTAGTTTCAGCAAAACAGTCCTAGACCCTCAAAATTTGTGATTTGTGGTGTCTATCTGGTTATTATGTAGGACTGTGGGTGAAATTGAGGATTTTGAAGAAGACAAGAAAAGCTAATCTGATAAGGATTCTTATTTTAAAGCCTTAATAATGGTTACGGACACCTTATGTAAACATTTTTTGGAACAACTATAACTAACAGTATCTTTGAATGAGAAAATTTGACCAAGGAACAGCGAATTCAAAATATCGACTTGGAACGTCACACAAGATCTAAAAGGCATCACGCAAGAGTATGACTTGAACATCAAGGCCATCTAAGAAAATAGAAGATAGAAAGAACCTCGATAAATAGAGGATAGCAGCTCATATCAATGTGACATCTACTTTAGCTGCCACCCTACGAAACATCAGGCTAGATTAGGCTTTGTCATCCGTGAAAAAGCCAGATATTGTGTGTCTCAAGTGTGTAAAGAAAACATCTACATTGGGAAAGCATAGCCTACACGACGCCACTAACGACAATGGTTTACAACTGATTTCCTTTGCTGCATCAAAAAGTTCGGTTATCAGAAGCGGGGGGGGGGTATTGCATGAAGTTGATTGTCCGGGGTCCTTATTTTATATTCGAAGCTATCCAGACGGAGGAACGGATCGTACATGAGTGTTCCTGAAACCCGGGGACCCGTCTGGTTGCTAGTCCAGTGATTTCCAGACCTTTCAAGTAAACGTTTTCTAATTTAACCAAAGCACTTGTATCAACACCACATCGAAGTTATACCTTTGAATGACCTTGGGTATGTTACTTTCCATGTAAATACTTTCAGATGATTGTTCAATAACAGAACTTCAGTGACATATTCGCTATAATATAGGGATTTTAACCCCATGTCCAGCATCATATCATCTTACACCTACAATCACTTCTCATTTCTATTCAATTTACGCTACATTTTGTTCCAAATGAAGAAAATATTATTAGGAAGCGTTGGCTGTGAACATCTCGTTTCTCTGCAGTGTACCGTTGGCTTTTTTTTACAGATGGATGTCAGGATTTTGTAGGCAATATTAAGAAGACGTATTGCTTTCCTTTTTTATTGATGGCAAATGATACTCTGATTCTATTCATTGGCATCATACCGCATTCCAGATTTTTCCTAGTCTGATTATACTCTTTTGATTCGGATTTCCTTACAATTGCTTCAAGACATGGATGGGCAAAACGAAGTATTTAGTTAATTACTTACTTAAGTTACATGTAATTTACGTTTGTAAATTACGAAATAAATGTAAATAACTAAAATTTTGCATGAAACTAGTTAATTACTTACATAATTTACGTCTAAATCATGTTTTAAAGTTTCTAGCGATCACAGAATTTTTAGTGCATCTACTAAAAAACACGATGTAATAGGCCAATAGGAACTACGATCTATACTCAAACGGACTAATCTACGCTTCTAAGCCTGATGCTAAGTATTTGATAACAAATCTTTACATATCATTGTAAAAAAAATGTTTAATCGATGTCAACTGGTCAAGAAAATATCATAGATAAAACGGAATAAAATGTTTCTTTATTTTGAATCTGAAGATAAAAATATATCAAATTATAAAGATTCTTTATATTCTTGCTATTAATTTTTGCTATGGTTTCTAAAAACTATGCCTATCAAGAACAGCTTGTATAATACTGTTTCGTTTTAGTTTTGAAAAAGACTTCTACCTTTACAGAGAAAAGCTGACTAAGAAAAGATATCCATAGCTATGGACTAACCTTCCTTAAGTCTCAATGTATTTCAAAGTCAAAATTTCAAGAACCTAATAATATACCAGCTACCATTTCTACAGAACCCTTGTCTATATTCCCCTGAAATTGTTCAAAAAGAACCTTCCCAGATCAATATAACAAATGTCCACAGAGTCGACAAAAAGACCACTTAAACTGTCATTACTACGTCATATGAAGCGATCCATTAATTATAGAACTAAACTAAAACTAACTTCCATTTCGTTCCATCATCATCGCATTTACCTTAAACAAACTAACAAATGGAACAACCAAACCCATGAACCAAGCGATAATAATTATCAGTAATGATAACGATCTAAACATTATATACATAGTACTTTATATACTTCATATACACAAGTTTCTAGAGACCTTATATAGAGAGCCTCTTGATTTGTCATTCGTGAAACTACGCACAGAGCTGTCTTCTTCTTCTGTCTGGGTAACAAATAGTGCTTTTAGGTGGTGTCAATGGCGGAACACATTTTGTGAAATGGAGTGTTCCTTGGTTCTGAAAACTTTAGCTGAATCACAATTTCAGAACAACGATGGATGGATGAGAATAAGTTTATTAATGAGGCTTTTGAATGAAATATTTTTTACAAGCTGGAACAGATTTATCTTATAAAATCTTGACATTCATTGAGAGTAATGTCGTGCTAAAAGAATATATTCTTACTTTCAGGTGATTGAACTTTTTATAGAATATTACTTTGGCTTGCAGATAATGGCTGATATCACCAGTAACTTTTAAGGAATCTAAATATTTCAATAGAAACAGAAATTAGTGTCAGAATCTACAAATTCTGACACTAGAATAAAATATTTTGTACAACACTTGTTCAGATAGATAATTAATGCTCAAATACCCACTAAAGTTGGAAATTAATTATTGTGTGTAGAATATCATTAATCAAACAATACTCGCTCGCTCGTTCCTTGGTCTGCTGAATTGGATTGGATTTTTAGATATTTATTTCACTTTAATTTTATATTTTATTCATTAGGGAGTTTCAGTTTTTTTGGTCTTAGACAGAATGTTTATATTTTTTCTGAAATTTTATTGAAAATGAAGATGGTAGCTTTTATTATAATAAGAATTAATAACGATATGCTTAGAAGTCGCTATCTACAAAACCTCATTCAGTTCCCAACAACTGGGAGTAATATTAGTCACGAAGCTTTGACGGAAATGAAGCTTAGCTTTATACCTGAACCAACAGGATGGATTTTTTGTAAGATTGTTATCAATGTTTTGGAAAACACATGTAATGAGACTCACAAGTCAACCAACTCTTACAATTACCACCATCCAAGGAGACGATGACCAACAGAAAAACAGTCCTACCATCTAACCTATTCCTAAATAACGTTATTCCTATAAACAATACATACTTTACATAAAGTAATCCTTGAATTTCTTCGGAATTAGAAAGACAGCACCCTGAAGTTGGAAAAACAAAAGCTTCAAGGATTTCCTTGAAGCAACCAATTATCAAGGAGTCCAACAACTATCTGGTGGGTTGGTTGTATGTCTTTGGAAACAAAACATGCATTCACATGTTGTCAAGCCAAGCCAATCATATTCGCTGTATGTATCATTGCAGAATGGAGGATCAGATACAAGTAAGAGCAAATTACATAATCACTCAGATATATAAGAAGATAAAATAGAGAAGAAATTTGACTATACTACCTGTCTGTGAGAGATGAAAAAACTACAAAATCATCCAAATATAGAAAGAAGACCCAAGACAGGCGATTAGAGATAGGTCATGTAGAAGACTAGAACTATAGATCTAAACAGGGAT
Organism: Megaselia scalaris; assembly: GCA_000341915.2. Classification (NCBI taxonomy): domain Eukaryota; kingdom Metazoa; phylum Arthropoda; class Insecta; order Diptera; family Phoridae; genus Megaselia; species Megaselia scalaris. The sequence continues at coordinate 4,519 of HF911362.1, forward strand.
GGGCACTGCCTGGAATTTACGTATTTTCAAGCTTAATTTACTCGTAAATTACGTAAGTAATTAACTACTTCCATATACAATTACAGTTATTTACATAAATTAGTGACCTAAATTACATGTAAATTACGTCACTCCATCTAGTTCGAGGTCTTCTTTTCTTTCGATATCCATTCGGATGAAATTGGTACAAAACCTTTGCGTATTTGTTAATATTTTGATAAAATCTTCTTACCTCATTTCTGTCCCTCAAGATGGGGGGGGGGGTAAGTAAATAACTAAATATCCCACTTTGCCCATCCATGGTACCAGGAGCGTAAGAAGTAACGAGGTATTAGCCTGTTCTTTGTCACTCAGTATTTATTTAATTCTAAGCAAGGACGGGCCCTGTCTGTAATTTATGTAATTTGAATGTAAATTACGTAAGTAATTAACTACTACAATATAAATTTGGAGTTAATTAACTAATTATTTCACTTGGCACATCTATGGCTCTCGGAGACATTTGCCACTTATTCATCGATTTCTGCCTAGCATATGATACTAGAATGAGCTGTGCAAAGCTCCTATCTAAGCTTATTACACTCAGCCAAATATTTTTAATGACACATGGAACAGTGTAAAAGAACGGCTATGGACAATTCCCGTACCATCAGAAGATTACGACGTGATGATGCGTTGTCCTTGCTTCTTCAACATCCTTATCGATAAGCTTCCTTTGGATAAGCTTCACTATGATTTGCGAGAGCGGGGAGTGGAGAATAAATTACAACCTAGATCTGAATTTACGAAAATCCAGACTTAGTCCAAAACATCAGAACCAAAATTATGAGATGGGCAGGACATTTACTACATCATAAGCATAACTGCTCAAAAGTATTCTCCTCAAATTCAATGGGATATAGAACACCTGGCCGTCCGAAACAAAGATGGCTTAAGCTGATGGAGAAGGAAGCTCAAAAACCAAGTGGAATTTGCGTGAAGGTTTTCGACTAGGCAAACCATTACAATGCAGCTATTTCAATAACCTCCTAGAGATGATCATGAGAGCATCCAACTTCCAACGGGAATAAATCCAGCCAATGAAGTCAAACGAAGGACGCAATTTGATGTAGAGAACATTTTCTTTAAGATCGAAAAGGTTGAGAGCTCTTTAATTACTTACGTAGTTTACGTGTTATTTACTTATGAATGTAGTTGTTTATGAATGTAGTTAATTACTTATGTAATTTGCAAGAGTTATTTACAGGCAATAAATTACAGACAGTGGCAATCTTTGAGATTAAGCCTTCCGTTGTTTTCACCTTAATCGCAAAGAAGATCATAAGATCAATTTAAAAACCATTATTCCTTTGGGATAACAATCCTACGGAATATTCGGCTAATCTGCTTCAGATAGACCCCATTCAAAAGAACTTTTAACTTCAGTCCAGAATTTGGGATAGGAGGAGATCATTATTGCATAATAAACACTTAGTATCTGATGCTTCAATATGATGACACTCATCTCCAAACTCATATTGAGGAGGTATGACGATTATCAACAGGGATTATGTTCAAGATTACTTACACTCGGAAAACAACGTAAACTGGATATTCCGTCTAAAATCAAACTCACAATCCTATTGTATGTGGAGCTTATGGATCCGAATCGTGGACATTATCAGAAGCAATATGTTTTTCAGCAACATCTGTAATGATTATGATATCTGTTCAGAATTGATCGTATAAAGTTCTATCCAATATAATTAACAACTGGATAACTTGAGTTAAATTTCAAATATAAATTGTAATATAAATCCATTATAAATTAAGTAATTATTTTTGCTACTTTGAATTTATAAGTTCAAGGATAATCTTCAAAGCTAGAAAGCTTACTAATAAGTTTACAAAAGTCTGTAAATCTGATCAAGGAATCAAGAAAAGATGTATAGGCAGTCTCAGAGATCAAACAGTACCTTATAGAAGGTTTCCATAGCTGAATAACTATTTTAAATTATAAAGCCAATCCCTGCCCATCTCTGTCTATCTACCTTTGACAACTTCCATATCTCTTGTAGTTGTTGATGGTGATTATGTTTCCGATGTAAGTAAGTTTATATAGTTTAGTATATATACTAAAAGCTGAAAACCAAAGTTAAACTTCATTTTCTCCATCCATCAAGTCAAGTAAAATGCCTTTTCATCGTCGTATCGCGTCAATGACAAATTAAAAATGGCTGCTGTTTACGAACTTTCATACCAATCATTATATTGACGGAATTTAACAAGTTTGAGGCAAGCCGGCCGGTCGACAGCGGCAGTCTTCTCCACATTGATTGTCTATCTGTCAAATTAGCTGGAGGCATTTCAGTCGATGTTTTACAGGAAAATGGTAGTAATTTTGATATACAAGAATACAGTCGATAATTACCAATAATGGGGGAGGTTTGCTGGAACTCACTTCTTGGCTACATGTGCATCTTTGAGAAAATGAAACTTTAAAATCTCTGTAATTATTTTAGCCATCTTCAACATATTAATTTACTCCGCCTTTTGATTTTGTTTATATTTGAAGTTGTTTTGGCACTTTTCAACTTTTTTTTTAATAATTTGTCTTTAATGGAGCTGGAAAAGGACATAAGCTATGAAGACCCATATTACTCCCAAAAAATGAAACAACCTTTACACATTCACACTACAACTTTATCACATCACTTGCAAAACCATTCATTTCATAATCTATTCCTGCCACATTCCTTATAAAGGACCGAGCTGTATCCATTATAACACTGAACACAAAAGGTATTCCATATACATCTGCTAATTTGAAGAAAACTATTCCAGAAATGATCTTAAAATACACCAACACTATATATCCCATTTGAATAAGGACAGCTCCAATTGTCACCAGTGGTATGATCAAAGCCACCAGCGTCAAGATCTTGCTATATGAATACGATTTCAACGTTGGGATGAATCCGGTGTTCCACTTTGTTTTATACACTTTAATCTCCGTGTTGTTTAAACTGTCATTTAATGATAAATTTAAATTTATGAATGTAAAAATCAAAAATATTTTTCCTAAAAAGTTGATGTTCATCGTTCCGCTTCAAATTCCAACTTCCGCACAAGATTCCAAATGAATGAAGTGAAACTGAGGAAATTCTTTGGAAAAAAAAACTCCTCCACCACGCCAATCCATCATTATTGAAATTCCCTGGGAAGTTGCAACCAAACAATGATGAAAATTATGTCAATAAGGCACGGCAGCGCGATGCAAGTCAGACATATGAGGCAGATGAGCCAGACTCTCCAAACAAAACGCTCTGTAATTACAGACTAAACTCTTTGATTGATGTAAATTATGCAGCAAACCACATTAGAGAAAGTGCATCGGAGCTTCTTCTATTTACATTGCAGAATTGCGAGTATTGTTCGATTTTCTTTTCAAAGGAAAACAAACCTGATTTCCACGGTTCTTTCTACATAGGCTGAATTCATAGTTTACATACTTTCATTATAGAAAATAATAAATAAAAACATTTTGATTTATTTATATTTTTTTATATATAGAATTCATAAATATTAAAACATTTCTTTCAAGTAACTTACATACTTTTGTAGCGATGAATCTTCAGGCAGATTCCGCTTAGTTGACAAAGTTTCTCCAGGCACTTCATTTTGAGCTGTTCTTGGGGGGGGGGATAGCCAAAGTCTTTCTTTCTCTTTGTATTTACTGGCTTCTTTTCTTTTCCAGACCCTTATATGTATACAAGTCTAATCAATGACTTAATGCTTTGGAACAAGAACTACTGACCATCCAAATCACTAACCAGTAACAATTTGGTAAATTGTCCTGGACTCTGCCTATCTTTCACTTTGTGGATACAAAATGGTCTATAGGGTATATGGTATATTACTTGGACTTCATATCAGACTATATGTTTAATAGAAATATATCTTGTGAAGGTTTGCAGGTTATACGGATGTTTTATTGGAGCGAAGCTACCTTATTCGATTCATAGCACATGTAGTAGAGTAGGAGATTATTTGGAATCATCCCTAACCAAAAGCAGACTTTAGAAATTTCCTTGACTTTATCTTGGATATCTTCCCATTCCAGACAATCTGTTTCTGTATTCATTGTCTTATTTTGCTATTTTCTTATGTTCATAACGCTATAACTGTTTCTATTTTCAATCCAGCTGGGGTTTCCTTTTCCTTTTCTTGGAGAAAGAGCAAGACCCGATGAAAACCTGAGACTTTGAAATCTCGTCATTTAGATGATTGAAATTGCTAATGTAGTAATAAAAATGGAAATATTTGTTTTGTAGAATAGATTTGAGAGTTGATAGGACCCCAACTAGTTTTCTTAAGATATCTAATTGTTACCTTCCTCTCGATGGAAGTCACTACCTTAAAAAATAAAAATTTAGTTTCCAAGAAAGAGTCCTCTTATAACACTCTCCGTCTAGGTACTTATTTGCTAAGATCTTGTTTGCAGAGAGCTATGTCGATGATGTGACTATGTAACTTAAAGCTGACGCCTGCTTCTATCTAGTAAATGTAAACATTTACTAGAATGAAAGTCTTAGCTCTTACGCATTTTTTATTAAGTGGACCAACACCACTGCTTTAAATCTTTACCCATCTTACCTCCTCTTTGGAAGCAATCTTGAAAGTGTTGAACAAACTCTTTGGATACCGGAAATTGGCACTAGTTACCAAATAACTCATTTGTAACATCTTGATAGAATCTTGATTTGTTAAAAAACTGATGGATTCACACGGTGATAGCGACGTAACACTATAGTGTGTTCCATTGGAAAAATACAATTCAATTAATAACATCAAAAACCTAGGCTGCAATTTCTTGTCAACACTTTTCGTTGCCCAGTCCTAACTTTCCACATTAATACTACGAAATCATATCCAACCTCTTGGAGTGTCCATGTCTACTATAGCTCATACTTTTTTCTTAGTCTAGCAACTACTTGAGTAGATGTTGTCGTAAGTAAGTCAGATCTTTTCGAAAAACAAATTAAGACATCACTTCCTATGTCCTGAAGGGTTTCTTCATCAGTACGACCTATTAGGAGAAATCAGTTCAATAAGCGAGACTACTTTAACTGACGATGAAGATCGAGGTATCTTTCTCACCTTTCTACTAGCATTATTAGATCTATTTCTCTTTCCGAAGTGCTTCCTACGTACACTTGATGTAGCCTTTGTGATCCATTCTTCTTCAGGATTATCGTGCGAAGTTACAATGATGTTCCCATGAAACGATGTATAAGATATGGCTAATCCCACTTTCTTCTAATCTGGGTTTGCACCTCTAAGCATTATGGGCAAAATGTGAAAATTACATGAATTTTACGTCCGCAAATTAATATATAAATAACTGATACTTGGTATTGAATAAGTTAATTACTCACGTAATTTACGTGTAAATCACTCTTATAAATTACATACAGTGTAATCCCTATCTATAAGCTCTCTAAGCTGTACACCTTCGATCGAAACCTTTGCCTTACTCATTGTAACGTCCAGTATCATCCGAACTTTTGCTGGTTCAGCCTCAATCTCTAGGATCATCTTTTGGGACAGCTTGTTCTTTCTCATAGTCTGACTATACTTGATTCCCTCTTTATGTAATCGATTATAAGTGCCTTCCTGTTCTCAGCTAGTCTTCTAGACTTATCAGAATATTTACCTTTTGAAGAGTTTTCTCCATTGCTTTTCTAGAAGTACTTGGCTTGTTAACCTCGACTGCTGTTATTCTTATTTACCCACTACTTCCCCATGCAGATACTAAAACCTTTACTTTTACCAAGCTATTGTAAAAATTGATAGCCGCCAATTTGAAGCTGTGGTCAACTTAATTTGCTTAGGATCTGAAGTAAATAATCCAAAGATGAGCTGAATTTATTGGTTATACATACGTCTCATACTTATGATCTGGATCCGAAGTAAACTATGATAACGTTGTCAGTTCCAGAGTAAACTTTAAAATCAGGCTCGGTAATAAAACTATCTATGGAGCAAAAATATTGGATTATAACATCATGAGATGAGCAGCTTTAATTGGTATTTAGACAAGATCTACGCTCCATGGTTGCTCTACATACGTATGATACGTATTTAATATCTAAATAAATAGAGGAGGCTGATCATGAAGTAAGGATGGACGATGACCAAAAAGCTCAACTAGTGTTCTACAAGGTCCTAGGAACATCAACCAGAAAACACCAAGAAAGAACAAGATGCATTGACCAAGTAGAGAAGCATTTGGGATTTCTCAAATAGAGAAAAACATGGATGTGCAAAGCGAAGTATTTAGTTAATTATTTACGTAAGTTACATGTAACTTACGCCAGTAAATTACGTAATTTACTTAAATAATTAATTTTTTTAAGAAAATAGTAAATTATTTAAGTAAATTAATGTAATTTGGTACCCAGTCCTATCTTTCCACTGATATCACGAAGTCATATCCAACCTCTTGGAGTGTCCATGCCTTGGTAGTTCACTACTATAGCTCATTCCTTGTTTTCAGTCTAGCAACTATCTGAGGTGTTGTCGTAGACCCGAATACTCCTGAGCATGGATGGGCAAAGTGAGGTATTAAGTTAAATACTTAATACGTAATTTACATGAAATTTACGTCATTAATTTACCTATTTTTCGTAAGTAACTGATATTTGGTATTGAATGAGTTAATTACTCAAGTAATTTACGTATAATTACGCTTGTAAATTACGTAAATTACAGGCAGTGTCTACCCCTGTCTATAAACTTTCTAAGCTATAAACCTTCGACAGAAACCTTAGCCTTACTCATTGTAAAGTCCAGTATTTTGCCACGGGCGGATTTACCGCTTGGTTACCATCTGGGGGTCTTCTCTCATGAAGCTGTGACCAATTTTTCCGAAGTAAACTATGATAACGATATCAGCTCCAAAACAAATTGTAAAATCATGATTGACAATAAAAGTATCTACACCAAGAAAGAACAAGATGCGTTGACCAAGTAGAGAAGGATGTGGGATATTTAGGTGTTCTCAGATGGAGAGAAACATGGATGGGCAAAGCGAAGTATTTAGTTAATTACTTACATAAGTTACATGTAATTTACGTCTGCAAATTACGTAATTTTCTTAAATAATTAAATTTTTTAAGAAACTAGTTAATTACTAACGTAAATTACGTTTGTAAATTACAGACATTGCTCATCTCTGAAGAGAAACATCTAACTCCAGAAACACGTGGATGAGGAAAACTATCCAGCGAGGCTACCTAGTTCTGTCCTAATATTTTAGTCTGAAATTTACAAAACTTTCAAATCTCCACAAAACTAAATCCCCTACCCTAAGACCAATAGGCCTAAAGATAGAGCAAATTGGTAATTTAATTAATTCTGGCAAATTACTTTAACTAAATCGTTCGTTCCATTCAATCGATTCAATCCACAAAACCTTCCATCCATCCATTCAATCATTCGTCCATCCATCCATCTGTTGGCATTTAATATATAATTCTTACGTTCCAGTCGGCAGGAAGGACATCATTGAATCCATCTATGTATTTGTAAAAGTGTATATAAAAATTTTAAAAATTAAAAATAAAAAGAACAAAATTGGTAGTTTAATGGAAAATAATTTAAAATTTAATAAAATAAATTGAATTTTTATACATTTAATGGAGGGAACGTGAAAATGTATACTTCTCATGTCTTCTATCTGTTCTATTGATGGATTACAATCAACGAGATTATAGGTATTTGATGATTACAATCGATTACGATATGAACTAAGTTTGTGAATGGAAGGATAGCTTGCACTTGGCAAAAAACGAGACTTCCATCAATAAGAAAGTGCAACATTTTACAAGAATTTTAGTTGGAAATCTTCCAAGTGTTTCGAACCACGACAGGAGTTGATTTCGAGCTCTTCGCTGGTCTTACAAGCAATGATGTAATGAAGATGTAATATTTGATGTTAAGTAATGAAAAAAGTAAACTTTCTTTGATAGTGTCTGTCTGTCATGTCTGCTTTCAAAGTATGTCTGTGGAGTAGACATTAAGGCCAGGAAATTATATGGGATCTATAAAATTTAATGTACCAGAAAAGCTAATCGGTTTTCATGTATATTAATAACTTTTTATTTGATTAGTATTTGCAATTTGTTCAGGTAATTATCTTAAATTGCAACCTAATTCTTTGTACACTTTTATACCTGTTGGTGTGATTTGTTGTACTTAGGTGTGGTGTTTTATGGACGATCGGTGTTGATTCTTGACCGGTTATAAAGTTTCAAATTTATTATTTTTGTCGGTATTACGTGTTATAGTTCAAATCGATGGGAAGCTGGAAATATAATTCTTTTTCAGATTAAGTTTATATTTTATGTTTAGATAAATGATTGTAATGCTCGGCAATGGTAATTTTCTATACTAATCATGACATCTAATATGTTTCTTGCCTACTAACTACCCTTAGTCCCTTCCTTATTAAAGTTTGTCAATATTTACAGACATGCACCACATTCTAAGGAGCTAATAAAAACCTATAACTCCCGTTCAAGACCAAACAACTTATACTGGAAACCTCATTATCGTCATCAACGTCGTCATGAAAACTGTGTATACAATGTGAATTTATATGCATCATTTGCAATGCATTTCATTGCAAATTTTGCAGTGAACTTGGATGTATTGAAACGCATATAAAAACCTACAAAACCAATTCGATCATCATTTAAAATTGATGAACAAGAATTGCTGTGAGGAAATTTGTGATATGAAATGTATCTACAAGATGCAAAACAAGTGCTTTATATCATAAACTTACTATGCAATAGCAACACAAAAAATATACAATGCAAAGTGATTGAGAGGAGATGGTTTGGTTTTTGTAGATTAATATTGATTACATTGTTATTTACATAGAATTTTTCGGTTTATCAAACTCACATGTTTGTCCAAAACCCAATTGAAGCTGCTCATTGGATGAGAGCTCATATCATTATTTACTTCGGATACTAAGTAAATGAAGTTGGCCGCAGTTTCAAATTGGCGACTTCCTGTTTTAGTATTTGCATGGTAAGTGGTTCCTGCCTCTATTTTTCTTCATTCCTAAAGGCCCATAAGAAAAGACCACCAGATGGTAATCAAAAAATAGATCTGCCCGTCTTATATATAGCTTCTAACCAGGCAACGGACGCTGAAGTGTTGCTTGTTGACTTGCTTTCAGAGGACTACAAAGTGCTCTCTCACCAGGCGGAGACTTGTGAAAAATGTCAAACTAGAACTTCTAGAAGAGCAATGGAGAGAACCCGCTCAAAAAGTAAAGGAATAGCTGAGGACAAGAAGGCACTTACAAATCGATTATATCTAGAGGGCCCAAATGGAATCAAGTATAGTCAGGCTATGAGGAAGATCAAGCTTTCACAAAAGATGATTGAAAAGGCCTTCTTTAGTATTTCGAAAACATCATACAAAGAAAAAGTGGTGTTCCTTGAGTAGGGGTATTCGGATCTAAGACTACCCCTACTCAGATAGTTGCTAGACTGAAAAAAAGTAATGAGCTATAGTAGTTGTGAACTACCAAGTCATAGACTCTCCAAGAGGTTGGATATGACTTCGTGGTATCAATGTGGAATGTTAGGGCTGGGTACCAAAAAGAGTTTGATCAACACTCTCAAGAGACCTTCCACAGGAAATATCAGCAGAAGATTAAAGAAAGGAAGAACCAAATTTTGGTCAGTTTCTTCAAGCCGCTCGTTAAGTGGGAGAACGGAGGTAAGGTTTAAGGTTTTAAGACAAAAAATTTAACTAACATAGCTTCCAAGTCTATAATTACTTTCTACTTGAAGACATTTTAGAAGAAGAATAATAATGAGTACCAGGCAGGAATGGGCACTGTCTATAATTTACGTAATTTACAAGAGTAATTTACACATAAATTACGTAAGTAATTAACGGGGGGGGGGGGATTTGCTCACGGACCGCTGACACTCTTCAAGTATACTGGATGTACGCTCGTTCAGAGGTGTAAACATTGGCTCCGACCACAACCTGGTCAGAGCACGCCTACGGGGGGGGGGGGTAAGAAATATTGATTACATGTGTAAAAAATAAGTGTTCCGCAACCTGACCCTTGTAACTTCAACCATTTGGATTTGTATAAATGTGCCACTGAGAATAAAAGTGGTCTAACTCCATATTTTTTGTGAACATAAAACATTTTATGTTATTTAAATACTATTTATGGGGAAAAAATCAAGTCTCTAGCAATTTTGGAAATAGACCACTTTCATTCTCAAGGGCACAATTAACATACAAACCGACATACGAACGGACAGAAGTAACTTATATAAATGATGATTGGAAAGTGATCATAGGAGAAAGAATAATTCACTGGCCCAGAAATAGCTTATTCCTATATTCGAAATTTTAATGATCCCTGGTCAAAGGAGCAGAAAATCATCCTTTGATTCAGAAATTACATTCTTGCCATTTTTCAGACTCACCACCACCTTTCCAAAAAAGTACATATTGCATATAGTCAAGAATTTGATGGAACCGCGGATCACATGAGCAGGAAATAACCTATCATTCCAGAAATTTGTTCCTTGTAATTTTTACCTTTTCCAAAAAGGTACATTTGCATAGAGTCAACATTTTGATGAACCCCTGGCCATAGAAGCAGGGAATCACCCACCAGTCCATAAATTCCTTCTTTCCCATTTGTCGGACTCCTGAAGTCATGACCTTTCCAAAAAGGTACATATTGCATATATTCGAAATTTTGACGGAACCATGGTAAAAGGACAGGGAATGG
>HF911362.1:16800-29240 GCA_000341915.2 Megaselia scalaris
GGGGGGGGGGGGGGGGGGGGGGGGGGGGGGGGGGGGGGGGGGGGGGGCTTTGGCTCCCTTATATCTCTCATATACAATAGGTTCTTCTTTGAGTGTGGTTTAGTATAAAATTGAAAATCAAATTAAACAAAAACTTAACAAACAAATATTCTGAGTGCTATTCTGTTTATAACAGCGAACCATCACTATTCACTATTTTGAGTGAGTTGTTTCTTTAGCAATAATATGCAACTGCTAAATAAATAAATATCTTCTCATCTGCCTTTCAAAAAGGAAATCGAGATAAATTGTTGTCTCTTTTAATTATGTGTTTATTCTATTAGATTGGTTCAAGAATCCTATTGAAGATTCATGAAGTCTGCCGGCTTTTGTCTCCATCCTGTTGCATGAAGAGCCTGCAACATATTCTTATGAGGAAACTTGTTTGATTGGATGAAGGTTTTGGGAGAACAAGATTCTACAACTTAAGGCTTCAATAAAAATGTCGCTTATAAGGATTACTTTGTTGTAAGAAGATGTGTATTTTCAAGTGTACTACACTCGATTGCATTTTAAAATATTGAAAAGATTGATTCAAAACATTGATAATTGTTATCAAAATATACGAAATTATAAAATCGGAAATAAAAAATATTGTAAACTTTGATATCTATATCGAAGTCGACCATCTCTTAGAAGGGGAACAATGTTTATGAAGTTGCCTAACTGGGACGCTTTGAAAGGACTATTCTTCCTTTTTCGCCCTTCCTCATAATTTTTTTGATATGTCGTTTTATAATATATGTATATTAAAAGCGCAATAGAAGCATATTATAGTCTCTGTTTTATAGATACTGGACAAAAAATATAAATAATATGGTCGTGATTTTTATAGATTTATAGGCAATTATCTTAAATTGGAATCAATCAATAAAAATATTAAAAAGCATAAAAACTCATAATTTATTAAAAAAAAAAACTAAAGAAAGTAAAGGAAATAAATTATAAAAATCAAAATTAAATTAAAACTTATATCTTTTAAATTATTTTGTTAGCAAATACAATATAAAATAAAATAAAATGTCCTTTAAATTTTTAAAATTTTTTAATGAAAGATTTAACATAATATGTCAAATACTTTTTATTTAAATGAAAGCATGTAATTTCTTTAAAATACAATAAATTTAAATTTTTGTATGAAGTTTTTAATGTAATTTATTGAAGTAATTTATGGATGTTACATAACTCTTTTTAGGTTCTTTAATATAGGTCATTAGGCAATTTGTTATATCATTGTATATATTGGATTGCTCTTAACAACCTATAAAGGCTTGAAAGACATCGGTTGTGTAGTACTATCCTTCTCTTCACCTCTACAGTGATGTCGTTGTTAGTGGTGACTTCGAAACCCAGGTAAACGAAATTGTTCAAAATCTCGATGTCGTGCTTTCACATGCTGACTTTCGGGCTTAGTTGGTTATGACTTCTCTCTCTTCTGCTTGAGAGCATGTACTTGGTCTTATCACCATTGACCATTAGACCATAGGAACTGGAGAAAAAAATATTTGGCTGAATTTGTTCTCGTTGATCATGTTGGATGTCGGGTAGTTGGACGCTTCATGATTATTTTCAGCAGAATATTGAAATAACTGCATGAGTGAGTGAGTTGCCATGTCGAAACCCCATTGCAGTCTTGACCATGTTGGAGATTCCACCCGTAGCTTTCTCACAACCCAACGTATTTCCGAGAGTCATTTGGCTGAGTTTAATGAGTTTTTAAGGAATGAGTTTTTAAGGAATGTTGTACTCATACTTTTTCCAAGGATCTGTCTGAGTGAGAAAAGTTGATTAGTTGTAGACTTTTAAAGTATAAAACCGGATTGTTAAGGACCGACAATGTGGATGGTGTGTGGGCTTAGACTTCTCCCATCGCATGGGAACTTCCTTTTAGTTATAAGATTGCTATTTCTATCTTTATAAGCAGAAGTTACTGGGGTGTAGTTCCGTTGTTTGTTGACGTTTTGAAGATTTCGTTGATATCTTGGTCTCTTCATCCAAATGACTTTTCGGTTTCTGCAGTCCAATGACCTCAGTGGCAGATGTTCGCTCCAGTTCAGCACATTGTTTTGCTTTTTTCCTCATATCTCTTTGGAGGGACTTCTGAAGTCAAAGCTGGGTGGTTCCATGTCTGAAGATGAATTCTGGGGTACGCACTTTTTGATGCAGCAAAGGAAATCAACCGTAAACCGTTGTTGTTGGTGGCGTCATGTAGGCTTTCCTATGGTCCCCATGTAGATGTTTTCTTTATCCACTTGAGCGTTGCAGTCACCAAGTACCAAATTCATGTCGTACGGAGGAAGCTTAGTGTAAGCTTTATCAAGCTACTCGTAAAACAAGTCCCTTACTTTATCGGTGTCTTTTTCATAGGCAAATATTACGATGATGTTGTAAGAATTGTCCATTAATCGGAGCATGCATAATCTCTTGTTGATCGGTGTCAATCGACACACGCACAGCCTTATGTTTCGTGGAATGGCAGCTATAGTAGATGTCACACTGATATGAGCTGCGGTCCTCTATTTTCCCAGGTCCTGGGGGGGGGGCAATTTTACGAGTCTTGAGATCTTGCTTGATGAAATGAGCATTACGTACAAAATTAAGGAGCAATTGCGAAAAATTCATTAAAAATTGCTTTTTCTTCAGTAACGTAAAGCTTCACGTGACGTGAATAAAAAGTTGCCTAAAACCGAACAAACAAACCTACAAACAAACACACTTCTCTTTATTACTTAAGATAAAATAATGAATGAGATAGCAAGGAAGAGTTCGGCTACTCCGAGAGGAGAAAATATGCTAGGAAGAAGCGTTAAACCTCCGATGAGTCTATTGAAGAGACCAAGAAAAAACGAACCATGAGCTTGATTCAGGGGAGAGCGCAGGAATACCTATAAAGCTGTTTAAAGCAGCAGGATCAGGTTTCAACAGTGAATTAACCCAAATTCAAATGAGAATTTGGAATTTGTCCTATCCACAAGAAAGGGGAGAAAAGTGAATGCAAAAACTAGCAAAGCATCAATCTACTGAACATCGCACACTAAGCACCAGAGACCGCATATACGTGTGGTTCTTGCTTAGAAAATCAACATTTAACCAACTTTCCACGATCAGGCAGATCAGGCCAATATGCATTACTTCTTCATCGATTTTAGGCGAGCGTAGACACTCCAACGAGAGATAAACTATACCGTGCCATGAACCATATTGGCATCCCAGAGAAGCTCATCAGACTATGCCAAATGACGCTACGGAACATTTGGAGTTGTGTAAGAGCTGTAAACGGAATCTCAACAAGTCAAACCGATGCACTATCGTGCTCATTTTTCAACATCCTGCTGCCAAAATGAACACTACGAATGATGTCCGAACTACCTTCGAGGGTTTTGCAAATAAAGCCAAGTCAAGAGGATTGTATGTAAATGGAGAACAAACCAAATACATGCTGACCAGCAGGAATGATGCTAACCATAACGCACTTGGCCCAAGTGTAGACAACAGTTGAGGTTGGAAGGTCAGATTTTACCACCAGCTCGTACTACCATTACTGTGTAAGGCTCTGAGACTTGGAGTTTGACTTCCGCTAATGAACAGTTGTTAGCTACTTTGAAAGGAAGATACTCCGCTTCATTTTTGGGACGGCTTGTATCAAAATACGATATAACCACGAACTAAACATTATCCGTATGAAGCTCCAAAGATAGACAGGCCATCTAGAACAGATGGCTTGTGCCGCTGCTAAAAATTTATATTCCTCAAAGGAGAGGAGGTCGACAATGAACCAGATGTGTAGATCTAGTGGACAGAGACACCAAAGAGTGGACATGGAAATTAATAAAGTTCAGATTAGCAGATTTCCATATTACTATATCCAGGATTCTATAACACTTTAATTGCCTAACTAAAGTGAAATTTTAGTTTCATACTAAAAAATTGCAAGTAATACTAATTAAATTCCGACAAACGACAAAACAAGAATGTTAATTAATAAAAAAAAAGTATATGCTAAAAGTACCCTTCAAGGTCAAACATAAGAGCCCATCCATCAGTCATAATTAAATTTTGTTATCCAATTAGTGCTATACTGTTTTGAAATCTTTATTACGTGTCAAACTTTGATTACTAATAAAGTCAAAACAGAAAACCCTCCCCAGCATACTAAATCATACTATAGGACAAAATACTAATAAAAAAGTGTCTCCCCTTCCATGATTCTGGATTCACTGTTTACCTTCATCATAACCCTCTGTCAGATATTTGAGAAATTCCCATAAATATTTCCTCCACTGATTTACTTCCAGAATCCAGAATACCCAAAGAAAATTTATAGCTAAACTTCTGACAGTGTCACCGCGCGGAGCACCGCACGCACTCACAAAAGTATTTAAATTTCAAATACAAAAAAATAAATTTTCTGTTTTTTAATGAATTTATATCTTCTTTCCCGTCTCCTGAACCACTAATTGGGTCACAGAAATATTTCTTCCCTTTTTTTATGGGAATGCTATGAATCTTATGATTATATTATGAAAACGTATAGAACTACGAGAATTCAATGATTTGTGATCTTTAAATGAAGAAACAAACAATTTTTCTCCAAAATTAAGTTATATTTTTTAATTAGATCGTAAAAATTTAGGAACAATTTTCCTGGCTCCCCGTAAATTACAAACATATGGCGGATTGGAGGCTGGACGGACTGAGTTTCTCCTGGTTTGTCTATTCTGGATGAACTTTTATTGGTTTGTAAATTTAGATTCTTTTGTATTGTTTCATAGGTGTACACGACATGCTTCTAATTAGGATATTTTGTTGTCTTAAAACTTGGAGAGATTGTATAGAATCTGTTTCCCTAAGGTAAACTAAATTGGGAATAGAAAGAGATCTTCAAGAAACTATAAACTTTCTTGTTTATATGGAAAGTTTGATTCTATTTTTGGCTTTGAGAGACGCCATCAGAAACAGGGTTACATGAAATTCATTTAAAGGGCAAGATTACAACGAGTCTGTATCGTATGATTGCAACAGCTGCCTGGATTATGCTCTCATGAAATAGCTCTAAAATACTCTGTAGTAGTTTGTAGTTGCTTATCTGAGGTGATATATATCGTTTGAAACTGACCACCAAGGTTAATCGAGACAGTTTTCGCTAGAGATCAGGGATGGGCACTGTCGGAATTTACAAACGTAATTTATACGTAAATTATGTAAGTAATTAAGTCCTTCATATATAAGACATTTTCGTAAATTACGTAATTTACAGAGTAGTTTCCTGTTAAAGAAGTGTGTTCTGCCCCTTTGGAGGGAGCGCAGCTACCGGAAACTTGGCTTGTCACTGCAGGAGTTGCTTTTGTTAAGCCTATATAGAGTCTTTTCGCTTTGAAGGGAGCGCAGTGACTGGAAACATGGTCTTATACTGCAAGAGTTATTTTTTAAAGAGCGAAACGTATATAAAATCTCTTCCTTTGACGAAATGGTACTTTTAAATCTAGTAATTTTTTATTAAACAATCGTAATTTATATGGGTTACGGTTTATTAAAAAAGTATTACGATTTTAAAAAAATATTGTGACGATTATTATAAAAGTTTGCCTATTTGTAATTAGGAGGAAAAATGGAGGTGATACGTGTAATACATGTTGAGCTCTGTTATCTACTAGCCTCTACACTTTCACGCCGAACCCACACTTTCTCGCGGTTTCCTCTGTTACTCCGAGCAACACCCATGAAAGATTAGTTAACCAACCCGAGTGGATTAGTTTGGTTCGGTTAGCAAGTGGGCGAAAGGCGTTTGGATTTGATACTATGGACTTGGCTATGTGGAAGCTTTTCATACCGTGGAATCAAAGCAGCTAAGAAAGAAAAACATAGCAAAACAAGGCAAATGAAACACCGATATGAGGATATGTACTCGAAACCTACAGTCGCTTTATACCGGGGGCTCTCAAATGCAATTCTAGGTTCGCTGTAACCCGTTGGAAGCCTATTAGCGACATGTTATGCATGCTCCGAATTAAAAGCGAATTCTACCACATCTTTTTAATTCACGCTCATGCACCCACTGAAGGATCAGATAAGACCGAAAAGGACATCTTCTATGACCAACTAGAGAGGGCCCTTGACACCTTTCCGGCATATGATCTAAAAATAGTACTTTGTGATTTCAACGCACAAGTTTGAAAGGAACAACACTTTTTTAGTACCATAGGATCGCTGCGCGCGATATGGTTATAAGCAGTACCTACTCCCAACACCTTTGACGGCGTGAATAAAAATCAAGTCGACCATGTGATCTGCTATAAGCCAAGATCCCCCAACATTTTTGACGTAAGATCAATGAGAGGAGCAGATATCAGAAGCGACCACCACCTTGTAAGAGCACTACTGCGATGTAGAATACCTTCCATTTAGAGAACCAGATCAGTGAAATTCTAGATATAACCATGAACTGTACCAGCTCTACCTACATCCAGGATGTCATGTGGAAAGAATGGATCCAAATTTACCACCAAGAAGATTCTACTCCAACAAAGCAGTGGGTGACTGAGGACGAGGTCGCCCGCTGGTTTGATGATGATTTGATGGGATAACCAATTGGAAACATGTGGCTCAAGACAGGACGAGGTGGAAACGCTATGTTAACCAAGCAGAATCGATTTCTCTGTGAAAAGAGAATTACACCATTCTTATTTCATCCATCTGTGGCGTTAGTTCAACCCAATTTTGATTTGTAAGATTTAGCTTAAATATAAAGTTTTTTTTTATTAAAACCTTTAGTATTTAAAGTATTCAAGTATTTTTTTATAAATATTTCCAGTTTTCTCTGTATGGAATCAATTTGGTTCAAGTGATTCCAATTCCCATCTTTTTCCTGAAACTTTTCTCAAGGGATTCTGCCACTATTTTTCTGTCTCGTGCATATTCTGATAGATTTCGAACATTTCCACTTTGTCTCAAATGTCTGTTGGACAAATTCCCAGTTCTTAAAGTTTGAAGTTAAATCTATAAAAGCTTATAAATGAAAGAGAAGCTTTCGGGATGTTTTGAGACTAGAAATTTCAATGAATACCATTTAAAAATGAATTCAAATCCTTGACACTATATTTGGAAGACATTATCTGTATATTTGGATGCACATATTTAAGAACAAGTTTATTGCGATATAATCAAATGTAATTAAAAAATCAAATATAACATTATTATTCCTATTTAAAAATATCTTCTATTTATAAAAAAAAGTCTTGCCCTTTGAGTATATTTCAAATGGAATGTTTTTACTTTCTCAAAATATGGTTAGGAAAACAAAAAAAGGTACTATCTTAAAAACTTTTACCTGCACGTTTCATAATAAGATGCATCTATTCCGTAAAAACTTATCTCAAATCTAACCGAAAGTGAACTAGTTCACATAGTCAATTTCAATGTAACATAAAGAAAAGTGACATGAAACGTGATTAATAGAAATACAAAAAAATACTAAGTAAGATCGTCAAAAATAAAATTAGAAAATAAATAGCACGCGTTCTTAAATTTCAAGTGGAGACATATTGAATTGAAACCAGAAAACTGGTATTAAATACGCTGCCAAACAGGTTCAATTTTATAGTTCACTTCAAGAAAATAATATTGTTATAAGTAATAATAGGATAAAACAAGTGCAATTCGTTTTCTTGTAACTATGATTTTAGCTAGGCATGAGAAAACTGAAATCTGCGACTTCTATCATTTTTTCATTTAACAATTACTGACAATAACATCTAATCAAACTTCTGATAAAATCATCGTAGAAAAAAGTTTTCGATCATACACCCATGCATATAACAATAAAATTCATCTATTGCCATATAACATTAAAGCATACTTTGCATAAAGTAGGCTTTTAGCGTTCTTAAAGCTAGCTAAAATATTTTATTTTCTTTTATGAATATAGTATACATATAGTATGCTTAAAAATTACTATTATAACAATAGCATATATATTATATGCATATTATGTATATGGCATCTATAGGCAAAGTTATGAACCATCTATATTTATAGATGTGACATGCATATAATATGTGACATCCACACGTATATATGTGGCAGCCATACGTTACGCATGTGAAATCAACATTTTTGGACATTGCTTACTTTGTATGTCACAGGAATAAATATGTATATAGCTCTGTTATAGATTTCATATGCATATTTATGTATGTAACAAATATAATTTGAGATATCACATAAATAAAATATGTATGGCTCCCTTATATGTCTCATATACATAAGATCTTCTTTGAGTGTGTAATTTTAGCATTTTATATATAGTAGTTACTCGATGTTTTATTCGCTTATACTTCTGAATACTTCTTAAAGAATGCTTCTAGTGTTCTTAAAGCAGGCTAAATAGTCACTAGTGCCGCCTTGGAGACAGAAATTGAAGCATTCACGTATTGTACTAAAGTATTTTTTTTATATTTTATACTTTTATACAGCTTAAAGTGTTCTAAAAGAGTTAAGCATGCTTAAAGCAGTATTCTATACTACTTCCAAAAGTGTTATAATAACTTTAGGAAAACCCATCAATGGATAACTACCAACGATCGTCTTTTAAGAATCACTTTTGAGACCCCTCATGCTTAAGACCAACATATCTCTAAGATTATATAAAAATGTCTTTTTTAAGTGCATCTATATTAAAATCTCAGGGGCGTATGAAACATAATCTGTTGCAAATACATATTTTTTTAAGAGCTGTTGTCGCTGATTAAGTTTTCTATTTTAAAATAGAGGAATGCAAATTATTCAAATGAAATGTGGTTTCAAGGAAGTTATGAATTTATTACAGTTCCAGCTTAGACTTAGTTGGATAGTGGAATGTTTATGGTTTGTAATTAGACAAGCTTCAAGTTAGTTGTAGTTGATTGGGTTACAAATTAGTTCACAGATTGGTGTTAATATTTGAACAAAAGAATAATTCTTTTGAAGTTTTTATATCCAATAAAAAGTGTGAAATGAACAAATGAAATGATCTCATTTTCATGTCAACTTGTCTTTCCATTGTTTTTAGCAAAAACGATGATAGACTAATAGGCCTGTAATATATGGAGTATACTTTTCTTCCCCTCGCCGTGAGCGGGCTTATCCCCACCATCCTCGTGATCTCTTAGAATGTCCTGCCGGTGGGGTAACCAAGAGTTCTCAATCCAAAAAAATGGAAAGTAACGATATAGATATTATTACTCCAGGTGGTAAGCACTCTGGTGTAAATCCCCCGGGCTTATCCCCCACCACCCTCGTGATCTCTTAGAATGTCCTGCCGGTGGGGTAACTAAGAGTCCTCAATCAAAAAACATGGAAAGTAACGATATAGATATTATTACTCCAGGTGGTATATACTCTGGTGTAAATCCACCCACTTCGGCAACATCAGTGGCACGGATTCTGGAGGTCCCTACTACCATGTCTGAGAAAATGAGTCCCAATGCTTAAATGGAGATCAGACACCTGGATCAACTGTGTACGGGTCCAACGGTTAACATAAATTTGCCCATGAGGTACATGAACAACAAGCTAATAATCAGACTACTTCTGTTGAACAATTTATTGTATTTATTGTAAATATTTGGAGGGGCATATCCCTGTACGTTTTAGAGTCAATGAGGAGTCTGTTACCATACTGAAGAGGAAAGGCTGTGAGCTCAACTTCGGCATTCGTTCGGTTTTAGTAAAAATTTCTAAATCAAATCTTGAATGTAAATAGAAAGGGGTGCTGTTAGGATCGATGATATAACATATACTTCGATTTCATGTTTCAAAAATCCTGACATCAAGAAATAGATATTAATATTTGAAGTATCTATACTTGTGCGTTTCAAGATTTTTCTCAGCGCCATCTATATATCTTTTTGAAAACCTTTACAAATAATTGTAATTACTATTTTATAAGGTTTTGTTCAATTATAAAACAAGAGTTATAGATGAAATCATCAAATTACTAAATAATTGTTGTCAACCTAGAATCACGTATTTGATTCACGAATTAGTAATAGAAATTCATCAATATTCTTTAAAAGTTATAAATTTATTTTTAACAGTCTTTATTAATCCTGAATCATACAAAGTATATCTCGTATAATATTTTATCAATTTTGCAGTAAAACCGCAAATGTTTCCATCAGTAATCCATAAATTCCTATCCTCACTTAAATTTGCAACATTATACATAATAGGTTTTCTAATTTTCTTACTTTTATACAATTTTTATAGTAAATGCAAATAACTTTAATCAACCGAAGAAAAATTGTAAAATTGTTAAACATACTTGTATAGACGAAATACTACTTCAACAGCAATGATAATTAAATTGCAATTCAATGCAAAATTATAAAAGTGAGTTTTTCTTGGGTCATAAGTTTAAGTTACAAATCTCTTTTTAACTTTCTCCAAAGAGTCATCTTCATTGTACTTATGGTGATGGAAATATCATATACTATACTTGTTCGTATAGTTAGCATAGTGAATTTGTAATGTGTTTTCTGATATATCTTGCTTGAAATTTCAATTGACCTTAGATTTGGTTGTGGATAATGTTTATATCCTTAAAATTGATGAAGTTTCTGAAATGGCAAGTTTTGTCTGTAAAGTTACAAAGTTACAAAGCATGTGGATGTGGTTTGTTTGGTTCATAAAAGTTCAAAAACAATTAATATAAAATTAAATGTATAAATATTATTAAATATAAGTATCTTGAACTAAACAAGAAGAATTTATGTATACTCAGACATATAAGAGCCAAACTATGGGACATATGATAATAAATATGTGTTTTTTATGAATATTTAGATGGTTGTCAGGAGTTGGTAGTGTGGTGGACCTCGGTCTGAAAAGCTGGAAGTTACAAACCTGGCTGATTCTGAAGCTGTGGGGGGGGGGACAATAAAATGAAAGGTCTCTCGTTACTATACTCGTTTCTTCATGACTTACTCCTCTCTGCATTATTATTTTATTTCTAAATTTCAGTGTATTCTATATTTTTGTTGCGTCGATACTCGTTTCAGTTTTGTCGTTAACAAAACAAGTATTAATTACTTCTTAAAAAAGTTCTAAATAGGAACCACCCTAATCGATCGCCCCTCATTGACTCCACATCTATCTTAAAGATTGACTGTCTTCCTTCCAATTCGTCCAAAACAGACCAAAGTAACGTCGGTTGTGTTTTCGTCCCACCATTCAATTTTCTAGACGTAAAAAGCTTTTGCAAACAGCCAGTTTTGATTCAACTCTCGGTGTGGAAAGACATAAGAAAAGGTGTCAGCGGTTACTTTGTTAAAACTTTGTTTAGTTAAAAAAAATAATAAACGTTACTCACAAAAAAGCAGTAAGAGAAGATATAGTATAAATAAGAAGAGAGAAAAATTACCTGTTTTATTGGGACAGGTTTCCCGCGCGGGGATAGACAAAAATCTTTGAAATACATTTTTTGTGAATTCTTTTTAAAAATACATCTAATACAGATACTAAAATACTTCTAATACATATACTAAAAATATTTTAGAAAAAAAGTGGAAAAAAAAAGAAATTTTTAAGTGAATTGAATAGAAATTAAATAAAATGCAAGATTAATGTGAATCAAAGTAAAATATGTGAAAAATTCTGTGTGTAATTAGTAACATCGTTGGAAAACTTTGAATTTGAATGTAAATACCAAAGTTGTTATTCATTCAATGTAAGTTATTGTTGCAAGCAGCAACAGCAGCAGCACGATGAGAATGCAAATGAAATATAATGCATACAGAAAAGTTGAAGTTGAACTGCACAGAAAACTTATTAACATAAAAATGTTAGCTAATAATAATGGGAAGAAGTTTTGAAAAGATAAATTTAAGAAAAAAAAAAGTAAATAAATTATAAAATAAAATTAAAAGTAATCAGCAATTAATTAATGTGACTGATATAAGAAAGACTTGCTGCCTGTCTGCCATAATTATGATTTAAAAGCGTACTATAAATGGTTGTTGCGTCTATAATTATAATTACCACTTTCAATTTCGCACTTCATTTTCTTGTTCTTCGCATTGTTGCAACCTACAATTGTTGCATTGTCACTTTTTATATGATTTCTGTATTCAATTATAAGATTTCTTGTAATCTAGCGAAAATAATTACTGGTTTCAGTTTCATTCTAACGACATTTTGATGATCTTTGATTGCAGAAGGTTTCCTATTAATTATTGACAGAAAGTGTCATTTTTATTTTTAGCTTTTATATTTTTTATTATAAATATTTAAAATTAATAAAAAGCGAAGTCTTGTCATTTTGTCAAATGAAGCTGTTTTTTTTATTATCTTAGAAGAAAATTCTTCTAGAAGATTTTTAATTAATTTATTTTTATAAAAATATGGGGGGGGGGGGGGGGGGGGGG
>HF911363.1:3560-17700 GCA_000341915.2 Megaselia scalaris
GGGGGGGGGGGGGGGGGGGGGTCGTCAGCATAAAAGTAAAGTAAGTTAAACACAGATAGAAAACAGAATCCTCGACACCCACTAGACATGGACCATCTGCCTCTTATTGAATTCCTGAGACTATACCTTAAAGTCTGTACTGAAGATTTAAGGATGAGTCCGTAGAATTACTCTTACCTCGAAACATTTTCGTTTGACTCTCTGGTCAAAATTGCTTTAAAGGATCTAAGTTGAATGCGCCTGTATTCAGATCCAATTAATATTTCCGTGGATATAGGGCGGAGGTTTGTGATTGCCAGTGGTCCGAGGTGCTTTATAAGTCTATACAGAAAAAACAGCATTTTATGTCAGAAAACTGATAATAAAATAAAGCGAAAGGAACCTTGAAAAGAATGATGGGAAGACATGGGACGCCGGCGTCCCAGACAAGTTGAACAGACATTTTTAGACTGTATGCAATATGTACATAATTTTAAAGGGAATTTCAGTGGCAGTCTTGACCACATATTACTTTTTGGTTATTGGCAATGGGTCGACATGGAACGCCGGCATCCCAGACAGGTTTAATAGACATTTTTAGACTCTATGCAATAAGTACATCATTTTAAATTGAATTTTAGTGGCAGTCTTGGCCACATATTAGGATGTTGTCAACTGGGACGACATAAGACACCGGCCTTCCGTATAGGTTGTACAGACATTTTTCGATCTCATCAGTATATTATCTTGAGAGGGCGATTTCAGAGGTCAACATACAACATCGTTTTTGTTAATATTAAAGGTTTGCTTAAAAAAAATTATGGGAGAGTTGATAATGGAATAATCTGAAAAAACGTCTGAACTTGGAGAATTGTCCACTTCTCTTATACAGAACCACCTATGAATACTAGAAATTTCTTTAGTATGTCAAATTTGTAAGATTTTCTTGCCAATTTTAGTGTCCAAAATGTACAGAGAAATGGTCAGAATTCTCTTTCAGACCCGATAAAGAGAACCATACACTCCTCCTGTCCAGAACCACTACGGAATTCTTAGAAATTCCGTAGTTTTTGGTTCTAGAAATAGGAGTGGACTTTGTCGTGTCTGGAAAAGGGTTCTAACTACTTTTCAAAAGGTTCTATGTTAAATTTCCGTTATAAAATTACGCAAGAAAACCTTAAAACTCTTCCAAAAAAAAACATATTTCTAATGGAATTTCTAAAAATCACGTGTTGATTCTGAACAGGAGGAGTGTATAATTCTCTTTTTCGGGTCTGGAATAGTTCTGATTACACATGCAATCCTTCAAAATTGTCCAAAATAAAAAAAATCTAATGGGATTTGTCGGAATTTATATTTCACATTTTTGAAAGTTTTTTGAAAATTCGTTTAGAAATAATTTCAAACACTGTTTGCAGAAATTGATGCATTGCGTGCAAAACTGCAGCTGCACTTTTTTCTTTTGGGTGTAGTGGGGAAAATCTGGTGAACTATACAAGGAAACTTGGAGTAGTGAAAAATAGAAGAGTGGAACAAAACGTCCGAGATGTGTATGTTATCTACAATGTCAACATAGAGCATACCTGGTCAATTAGTTTTCCCCGGAAATTCAAATGGCGATTAAGGACTTCGTGAATGAGAACCTATCTGAAGGTTCGACTATATAACAATTGCACTCGACACAGACAACCTTTTTAAAGAAAAAAAAGTCAAAATCCAAACAATATAAAAAACTCTCTTATCTAATTCATATAATTAAGTCTTCTTTTCATCAAAGATTAACAACAAAACTTTATAAGAAAAACTTTTTCAAAAATGAAAACAACAAATAGTCCACTAAAATATTAGTAATTTTATTATACAAAATGCCATTTAAAACTACAAAAAGAAATATTATGAAAATATAATACAAATAAAAGAAAATTTTACATAACTTAAAAACTATGACTGAATTCATCATCCCTTCCTTCTCCTGGGTCCTTCGTCCTTTTTTATAACAATAATATGAAAAATGTAAGAAATTCTAGAAAATTCCTATCACAGCGGGAAAACAAATATTTAATTACAAAAATAAAAAAATATTCATTAAATTTAGAATGAAAATACTATTTCAGTTCCTCAGTTTTCAGTTGTTATTTGGGCTCTGTAAGAACTGCTGTTGCTTCAGCTCCTGCTTGCTGATATTCCTTTTGGTTTTTGGAAAGAATTTCTCCTTTTTCTGAACGACCACACTGTTGGCGAAAGAGTTTCGGTGCTGCCTTTTGTATTCTTCAATGTTGTAATGGCTTTGCTGTAAAATTAAAAAAAAGAATAGAATTTATATATAACAAAAATAATATAAAAAAAGAATAAAATTGAAAAAATTGTATAAAAATGGAGGAAAAATAGTGGGTTAGGAAAACTTAACAGCATCATTGGAATATTTAATGCAAAGGAAAGGATTATGTTTCCATTAAAGAAAATTTGTGAAAAGTCTGCAATTTGTGAAAATATTTTTTCCATTTCCTACTAATATCGTTTTCATTCAGCCTTTCTTCTACGTGAACAGGAAAAGATGGGAGACCACAGTTTAGGGTGGGTTTTCTTATTGTATATAATAGATTTTTTAAAATGAAAAGTCAGCTCTAAAAGGAAAAAGTCAGCTGACTTAACACCTGATTATAAATCAACTTAGAAATTAATTCTGTGAAAATATATTTAATACGGTTGTTTTTTTATACATATTATTGATAACTGTCGTTAAAAGCAGGAATTTGATCAGCTGACTCTAATCAGATGGACAAACACCTGACTTTACTAACATTAGTCAGCTGCTGTCAAATAAGACAAAACAGATTTAATAAATTATGTGCAAATATATTTTATATGGCTATTTAGTTCATTTATTTTTCCCAATAGCTTTCGGTAAAAGCAGGTATTCGATCAGCTGATTCTAACCAGATGGACAAACATCTGACTTTATCGACATTTCTCAATAGCTGTCATATAAGTCAACCATTCGGGATTTATTTTACTTATTTTGATTAGGCGTCGATGAAAATCGGAGTCGACGCAAAAACTTTAACAAAAATCCGATAATTCTCGAGTTTTCTTTCGACTTCGACGAAAATGAAAAAAATAATTTAATTTGTAGACAAAATTCGACTTTCATAAAATTGCAAGGGAAAAAAGAAGAAAAAAATTACAAAACAATTTATGATGACGAATTCAGAAAATCCAAGGTAAAGAAAAATGTAGGCTAGCCGCTTTGAAAAAAATTGGCTTCTGGTCTAAATCGCCTGATTTTAGGCTCTAACAAGTCTGGATCAGCTGACTAAAATCACTTGAACTTTTTTTTTTACCGACATTAATCCAATCACGATATAGTTATTACAGATATGAATATTTAGCATTGCATCTCTTTTTTCTCAAGCTATGTTCTGGCTACATTAGCACAGTTACTATAATAATATTCGTTCCGATTTATACAATTCCTCATAATTTATTTTCTGTTTCATATCTGTTATACGAAATAATATATCGTGAATCCAATCTAACGCTGTTCTTTATACCTAACATAGCCTTTAAAAGATTAAGATGGTAATTATGTAGAAATGTTAGAGTCAGCTGATTAAAAGCTGATTTTGATTGAAAAATACACTAATGAAATATATTTTATAAATATATTTATTATATTTTATTTATAACTGTCGGTAAAAGCAGGTATTTCATCACATAACTATAAACTCATGATTATGAATGACATTATATCGTAAATCAAAATTTATAGAATTAGCTGATCGAACAGCTGGCTTTACCGTCAACTTTTAAATGAAATATTTTAATGTATGTTTTTAATGTATGTATATGTTTGCCATTAACTCTAACAGATACTCAGAATTTGAGACAAAGTTTGTTTTTAAATTAATATTAAATTTTTAAATTTATAATAATTATTCTCAATATCACAAGGATCTGTGTAATAGAAATTCAGTATTTATATTTCTATTTTAAAATCCAAATGTTGTAAAATTTTAAAAGAAATAACTATTTTAAAAAAAATATTTGCATGTAATTCCCAAAATCCAAGCCCCAATAATACTAACATTCAATGCATCGTTAAGTTCCAATTGATACAATTTTTTTAGTCCACGGTAATTTCTTCCCAAAATTCGTCCAAGCTCATATCGAGAAATTCTGTAACGTTCTGTCGTTGTGGAATCCACGGAGTTGTCGCCAGATGCGTCGTCCTGCAAAATAATAAATTATTAGTTAAATCGAGTTGAATGTCTGCCATGATGTTTATTATGAATATTGAATATTTTTAATAAAAAGGACGAAGGTTCGTCGATATACAAAATATCTACAATAGCACATTTAAAAAAATAGTTTCTAAGAATTTTGAAATATTAGCACCTAAGAGTATGCTTTTACGTAAGAAACTTACTTATTATTTCGCGTAGATTTAAAATTTCGCGTAGATTTTACAATATGCGCCTAAATATGTCTTTGGATTTTTTTTAAATAATTGTGAAAGGAAATTAAAACCACTATCGCTGCAGAAGTTATGAAAATGCATCTCGTTGCATCGATACTCGATTATAAAATAGTAAATATCCAAATGATAAACAACATTTTATAATATATTAAACATGAAATAACAAAATTTAACTAATCTTAGAAAATCTTATTAAATTATTATTTTTTAAAATAAAATGTAAAATGAAACAATAAACCTGGATAATAAACGAATAAATATTAACAAATTCATCTATAGTTTATCCAGGTCTTATGAAGCAATATTAATGCTAGCTTCAAAAATTTTGTTCAATAGGAATGGGAAAATGGGAGTCGTTGACTAGATTCCGCGGACAGAAATCTCAGCTCAGAAAAAATAGAAAAATACTAATCTTTACCGACGTTACTTCATTCTAAGAAATAACAGGATGAAAATATATGGTAAATGGTTTCCAGAGAGCTTCAGCAAAGAGCAGCTTCTTCATTTAAAATTTACTTGTTAATCAAAGACCATTCTTGCAATGAATGATTTGAAACTAGTGCTTATAATAACTAGTATATTTAGAACTTTCATAGAGGTAGCATTCGCTGAAGAAGATTGTAACTATTTCAGAACGTATCTATATAAAATATGATAAATTTATGATATAGTTAAGTAAGAGAAGCTTAGAAATATTGCACAACACACATTTATAAATCCCTGAAAATAAGAGTACAAACTCGTGTTGAAGCAGCTTGAAGGTTGTCATATTCTAAATTGGAATTAAAATCTGAATTGGAAAAGGAGTTGTAGAAGGATTGCAATAGTGAAGCCAGTCTTTTATTCCAAAACATAAACATCTTTCCAAAGAACCAGCGGATTTTAGACTGTATTCTTTCTCTTATGGGTCTTTTCCAGCACCGTTTCTCTCTTTCATCAGTCAGATCAGTCACTCGGTATTATGAATGGTACTCAGTTTAACTGTTTCAATGAGAGTATAATATTCACCGAAGTTAATGAGAGATAGCTTAGAAAAGAGAAAGGGGAAACAGTGATCGTGGGAAGAATGGAAATATAAAGCAGAATTGCTTTTTATTTCTTGTACTTTTTAATTATATTTTTTTTAATTTTAATAAATATTTTAAAAATATTTGTATATTCTATTGTCACAAGTTAAATATTGGGAATAATTTTAGATTCCAAACTTAAATGGAACACAAACATTGAATCCAGAATGAATAAAGCAAGAACATCTTTTTATTCCTGTCTTTTCCTATTGGGTACAAAATAGGGTCTAGTAAGGGCCATACTAACTTATAGGTCATATGGCTGGTGGCCGGTAATATTGGTTTAATCTTTATGAGAAACATGATAAAATACAAAAGTCGGTACCTTTGAGTATTAAAGGGCAGTATCATGGTCTTCCATTTCTGCTCTGATTGCTTTTATGTATTCCTCAAATTAATATTTTTATTAAAAAAATGTACTGCTCATCCCTGCTCGACTTAATTAATGCTCTATTTTCCAATACAAAATTTCTGCAATAACATATTCTTGTGAGAATGCCCTAAAACTAGTTAACACCGAAGACAAAGTTACCATTTGCTCTGACAGCCAAGCACCTGTCAAAGCTATAGATGCCACTTTTACTAAGTTTTAAAGTTCTGGGAATTATTATAAACTATTAGTAAACAGTACCCTATCTCTATATTTTGGGTTTCAAGTAATTTTAATATTGAAGGAAATGAAATAGATGGCTTGCGTGCTAGACAAGGTGCTGAGTTACACTTTTCCTGGACTATGAAAATTCCATTACCTTTTAACCATTTCAAAAACATTATTTTAAATATTTCACTTGAACAATCATCCCAAAATAGGGAAATTCTTTGTGCATCAAAACGACAAGAAGATACTTCATCTTTAGAACTTAATTCATTGAGTCGAAATTTAATTTTATTTTAAAACTAAATTAGTTTTAGATGAAAAATATTTCTTAGAAATTAAAATAAAAGTTGTTCAAAAGGGCTAAAATTATTAGTCACTTGTCTTTGCTCCCTGCAAGGAGCAACCACTGATAATAAACCATAGGGTAAACGCGGCTCAAATTGGACACCAAAGCTATTTTTCAAGTTTAAACCAAGGATGGGCACTGTCAGTAATTTACATAATTTACAAGTGTAATTTACACGTAAATTACGTAAGCATGAACTCCTTTAGTACAAAATTATTTACGTAATTTACGAACACTGAAATGCAAAAGCTAAAACTATGTTTTGAAAACTTTTGTCAATCTTAAAATTAGCAGATCGATGCCAAAATGTATGTAAGTTGTGACTGCATAATTTTGCTTTTAAAAAAATACATTTAAATTGTGCCGCCAGAAAATCCATATAGATCATCAAAAGCTACTATAAAATTCATCGGAGCTTTCTATGAACTTATCGAAAGAAAAGAGAAATAAGGAAGAAGAGAAGATTTTAATTTGAGAAGTTTTTGTCTGCAGCACAAAGTTATGTCAGCAATTTTTCGTTAATATATAGAATTTATGTGTAACACAAAGAGATCCAAATTTGTTGTGCAGCTTGGATCAGATTTCTTGCAACTTAGCTAGATCAGGGACCGTCTGTAATTAACGTAATTTACAAGCGTAATTTACACGTAAGCAATTAACTAGTTTCATACACATTTTTAGTTATTTACGTAAATTAAGTAAGTAATTAACTAAATACTTCGCAATGCCCATCCTTGAGCTAGTTCGGAAAATTGTATTCTAATTGAAAATTTGCGAACTCCAATTGGTGCAAAAATAGCTAACTGGATAGAGAATTTACTCTGAAAGTGCGTTTCAGAACTAAGACAGTTTTTATTTCTAGTATTACCGCTGAATAAGTGGCCAGCAAGCTAACTGTTTGCAGCGGAAACAGTTCCCATCCTTCATTTTGTCACTTTGGCCTTTTTAATTGAATTTACCAAAATCATTTTTAATTTACTCAGAATTTCTTGTAAAATATTGAGTAGCTAATCTGGAGATGGAATAGTTACTCATAGAATTCAGGAGAATAAACGAATCTCTGGGTTCTAAGTAGGTTCCTAGAGGAAATTTGCGATTTCCCAGGAATATTTCAGTTGGTCCATACTTAGCGTATGGTGGAAATCCAAACTTCATTTGTTCCAAATATTGAATTCTCTTCTTTGAAAATACCTATGATCCGAGACCCGAAAGAGTACTTTGCTCCAAGTTCTTAATTCTATGATACGGTGGAGAAGATAAGCAAAATGGACTTTTATATTATATATGTTTTTCTTCTTCTTTAGTGTTTGAGGGTAGTTCTTCAAAGACAATTACTAAAAACATATAACTTCTTAATACGTATCTTACATACATAAGAATGTATGTAAATGTAACTAAATCGCACTGCCAACCATGATTCTAAAGCTAAAATCTCAAAATCAAGACACATATTTTAAACATCATAATAATTTTCATAGATTTTCTTTATAAAGTTTTATTTTTCAAAAAAAGATAGTAAATGAAATTTGTAAATAAATTTCAAAAAATATAAACAAATTTTTCAAAGTACACCTACCGTGGAATTCGAGTTATTGTTCGCTGGTACTGCATCTATCTTTGGCTTGCTTTTCCCAGTCGATTTTGGAGTAGTGTCCGAGAAGCCGTCAGATATGATATTGTAGACTTCATTGAATGTTGTTTTGGTATCGTTGTATTGCTATTGGACACA
Organism: Megaselia scalaris; assembly: GCA_000341915.2. Taxonomy (NCBI): domain Eukaryota; kingdom Metazoa; phylum Arthropoda; class Insecta; order Diptera; family Phoridae; genus Megaselia; species Megaselia scalaris. The sequence continues at coordinate 11,757 of HF911363.1, forward strand.
AAGTTTATTTATTATTTAACATAAAATAGATTGTTTTCTTGTGAAATATTTACATCGACTATTAAGTTTTTAGTGGTGATCATTTTCTGGAAAAAGTCGTAGAAGAATCCACGTTTCACGCGAGAATGCGGGCTATTCCCACTGTCAACTTCCTTGGAAGATTGCTCTGAAAAGGCTGCTGTAGCATCGTTAAACGTGACTGATACTATTAAAAGCGTAATTAGAGATATTCTTAAAAGCATTTTCTCTGGTTTCGCTGTCGTCGTTGTCGTTCCTGAAATTCAGAAGAAGAATATTTGAAATTAGTACAAAGAATAGAATATTTTAAGATTTGTTGAATTTTGTCGGTTCGTTTTCATTCTGCAATTAACTTTTTAAGTTTTTGAAAGAAAAGTTGATGGTTTTAAATTATCTTAAATTTAGTTTTCTAGAAATTTGATGGTCTGAATTTGCTATTTGGAAGTTTACATACAATAATTTATATAAGCAATGTTAAAAAATATTCTAATATCTACAATATTAAAAAAGTTCTTAAAAGAAAAGAAATTTCTTCCATAAAATTAAGTATGAAATATAAAAAATCTATTAAAATATCTTAGCTCGTAAATTTCCTTAAGTTATAATCTACCACAAACATCATTAAGCCCATCAGCGAATTCATCTCAACTATCTATCTTCTATCTATTATCTAGAAAAGTATCTATATATATACTCTGTCTGTTCACATACTCCCCATAAATTCCATTGATAGGAAGAAATCTAATAAATTACATATTTTACAGAAAATTGCCATAAATTTCAATGAGATAAATTAAAGAATGTAACTCGTAGCTGCAACTAAAGAAACTCAAACTTCCCGCTCTTTGCCATTCCAGTTCATACATTATGACCCGGCAGAAGCAGCAGTAGCAGCAGCAGCTCCATGGAACAAGAAGAAGACAAAAATTACAAAAAATGGAGAGTTGAGGAAAAAAAACTTTTCAAAAATGTGTCCTTTTATTATCTCTTCTTGACAAAAATCCTCTCTTTAAGGATAATAGTGAATGGAAATGGTGCTATAGCGACCGACAGCAAAGGATTCTATATTATTTAGAGCAGTGAGGCTCTTGTTAGGGATGGTATGTAGGTATGTATTTTTTACATATAAATTTATATTTTTACATTATTATCATTATTTCACTTTTTAATTTTTTAATAAAGACTATAATGATTGTTGGTAATTAATGTAATTTATGTAAGTATTTAACTTCTTCAACACAAAATTTCGATTTTTGAGGGAAACTTTCATTATGGAATGAATTTTTAAGTTTTGGTGAAAGCGCTATTTTTGAGATGAAATTTCTTGAAAGTTCCTCCATCACGTCTCAATTTAAGCGTCTATATTCTCTTATTTACTCCTAGACCATATAAGGTCTGTATTTTGCTTGTTTTGAGATTGGTTTGGATATTCAAGGCTTATATCAAGTCTTTATTATTCTTATTAATGTCTGTAATGCCGTGAATGTTATGAACATTACGGACTTTTGCAAACTATATAATAGTGAAGATATTTGTACCTGTCGGAGATTTCTATTTGTCTAGCTTGTATTTGATAGCATCTCAAACGACTGTACGAATATAGACACTTCTGAATTAGGACCTAAGAAGATAGAGTATTTCAGCAAATTTCGTACTATCCAAGAGATAGGAGCTAGAAGGACACCAAGGAAGATATTAACAGAAACAAATCGAAATAGTAATTTAGTAATCCGAAAAGGAAGTTGCGTTTCGACTAATGAATGGAATGGACAGAAGCTGAGGTCTGAGTAGAGGAAGTTACTTAGCAATATCTAAGTGTTAACAATACAACTTTCCCTAATTTCTAACAATGACATATATCATATGTAACTTTCTAACTTACATTTGTAAATTACGCTTGTAAATAACTTAAATTACAAACACTGTAATTCCAAACACTGCAATTCAAAATAATATCAGCATAATATGCACCCACTGAGGAAGGCACGGATGAAGTAAAAGACCTGTTTTACAAACAGCTTCACCCAGAGAAAAAAGTGCTAAAAACTAGAACTTAGATGTAAGGGGGGGGGGGCTTTTTTCTCTGGGTGTTGAAAAAACTTACACTAAGCTTCCTGCGTACTACATGGAACTGGTAATTGGAGACTTCAACGATCAAGTGGGTATAGAAAGCATCTACATGGGTACCATAGGAAAGCATAGCCTTCACGACACCACCAACGACAAAGGTTTACGGCTGAGCTTTTAAAAGCTGCAGGAGCGACCTTTAACGGTGTCTTCCATCGCTTGGTGTCAAACATATGGATTAGCGAAAAGATGCCATAGGAATGAAACGTTAGCATAATATGTCCAGTCCACAAGAAAGCGATCGCAAGAACTATCGAGACATTAGCCTGCTTTCCGTCGCCTACAAGATCCTTGCTTCCATCATGTCTGAGCGCTTAAAACCACACGTCATTCGCATGGGGGGGGGGAGCCAGAAACCGAGAAGTATGGACAAAGTATCGTTAGCTGCCGAAATTACATCAGCAACAAGTAAAGTAAGTAAATTCATGAATTCAATAATTAACAACCCTGTATAGGGCTAAATTTTATCAATGGATATTTTTCAATGAAGAGGTAAACTACTTACGTAATTTACGTGTAAAATACTTCAATTACAGACAGTACCCATATGTTGAGAAAGTTTTCTCGATATTTTTATTTTGAGATAATAAGAAATCAATATTTGATGACATGCAGCAGAATTCTTATAATCGTCAAGGTCAACGTTTTCAGGAAATACCAAAAAATTCCACAGATAAATTTCCATCATAAACAAAAAACTAAGAGTTCCAGAAGTAGATATTACACCATTCGATGGCGTACTGGAGGAATATCGATTATAAGGAAACATTTCTAAGGCTTGAAAAGGTCAATTGGTATGAAATGGAAGCTTATATCAACTTACGAGCAAACCTCTGGATAACATCAAACACTTGGACTATGAAAAGGAAAGTACCTACTCTAAATACTGGAAGAAGCTAGATGACAATTACGTAAGTGATCTACGACAAACAATGGAATCCCATCTGAATTCTACTTTCAAGTTTTCGTCAAGCAATGGAAAATTATATTATAATATTAAATTATTGGGCAATTTTGAGTCTATATATCAAAATTCGTTTGCAAATATAAATTTGTTAGAAGCATCTAAGGAAGATATATTGATGTATATTTTGGTTTCAAAGATGGAGTTTGATACTAGAAAAAAATTCAAAGACTTCGTATGGGATGCAAAGAACACGGCAATAGTTTCAGAACTAGACGCATTCCTAAAGAAGGGAAAGAATAAGGACACAGGTGCGAAATGATAAGAATATTGGGAAAACGTTTTCAAAACCATCAAAAGATTAAAATATTAAGATTCAATAATTAACAATATCTGTTAAATTAAAATTTGTCAAATACTTTTATCAGTACATCATGACAAAATCTTAAAGAATTGTCATTATATTCAAATTATTTTTTCAAATTATTGTCTGTAATTGATGAAATATCATTTACATACATCGCAAATCATATATCATAGTTTTTTAGAAGTTCTATATTATATAAGCCCATATTCAAAACTTGTACATTTGAAACAAACTAGTACAAATTTAATATAAACAAAGTAAAAAATAACTTTAAGCCAAATAAATAATATTAACAAGCAACCTTCAACAACCAACAATCATTCAAATTACTGTGAAATTTAAACTATATATCTAATTTTAAATAATATAGTTCTCCCTGAAATTGCTCAAATGAATAGTCAAAACATATGTTTTCCAATTTCAAAACAGAACAAATAACATATCCAACAAAAACGAAATGCAGCAATGAAACCTTCTGACTGATGCCTGAGTGCTAATGAAAATGCGCTGGGCTTCATGGACGGCCTCATTGAATTCAGTGAATGCATGCTAATTATTTGGACAATAATCACCTAGTCAATTTGAGGTTGGCCAAATGCAATAGACGGCCAGCCAGCACCCTTGTAAAATTATACAAATTTTCTATTAAATTTACAACAAAAATAAGTCAAATTTGACAAAAAAAAAGTTTTATATATAAAAACCATGAAAAATTATTATCACGTCAAAGCCTAACCGATGTGTGTTGGGAATGGTCATAAAAAATCTAAATATTTCAGGGATTCTGGTCAGGACAGGGTGGTTGGATTATTTAGAAGTTGTGTTTTAGAAAATTATATTTGGAAATGTATAATAATGTATACGAAAGAGAGCATTTTGGAAGCAAATTTCAAAATTTCCTAATTAATAGAAAATAGATTTTAAAGTCTTTAATAAAAATTCATGGATTTTGCTCCCAAAAACTAAGAAATCCATACAAATCAAAGTTGACAAACTTTGAAGCACTGCCTGCTTCTGGATGAATTCTCACAAATAATACCCAAGTTTCTGGCCAAACTTTCCTATTTGATGACATAAATTCCTAGTTTTACAGAGGATATAAAACACTGGGAGTAGTTAGGACAGAAGGATTGGTATTTTTATTTCTTTGAATTGATTGTAAGACTATTTAGGGTACCACGAAATTTTGATCGAGTCATGACTGACTTTACCAAAAATGTGAGATGCTTCTGTGAAGATTCCACCAAGGTAGATTTTAAAAACGAAAACCCATATCATTATTGCAACTTCAGGGATTATACTGTCTGTAATTTACATATTTTAGGAGAGTAATTTATGCGTATGTAATGTACAAAAGTAAATTACGTAATGTACAAAAGTAAATTACATAGGTCATTAATTGTTAATGCATGTAAGTTGCACATTAATCATTGTAAGGAGCATATAATAGAAATTTTGAATAGCTTAGTAGGAAGAAAAGCTTTTAAACTATATTTAGGGTTGTCAAAATAATTAATAATGTCAAAATACTTTAATTCTTCTGAAGATTTTAATATGTTTTATAGAAACTTTTAGTAGTGATCTTTGATCGAATGAACTTTCGTCAGGAATGGGTACTGTCTGTAATTTACGTAATTTTGCATGCGTAATTTACATCTAAATTGCATATGTAATTAACTAAATACTTCGCTTTGCCAAACCAAGGCTTTCGGAGCCCACCTAAGCATCTTAGGGAAACGAAGTTTTTAACTACCTCGATGTTATAGGAACCCATGGTAATGATTGTATTTTGATGATATGTATTTTGTTGTGTGCCCGTTTACCTATAGCATTTGGAATATGCTCTGCATGTTTCAAATGCAGGAAGGATTCGACCACATTTTCAGATGATCTGCAAATATTACAATCATCAGCATAAGCAAGAACCGGGTTTGACTTAAACAAGTTGTTGCCGGTGTTGATATTAGCTGATACCATAATTAATTAAGTAAATAAAAAAATAAACTCTGACCACCACCTAGTATCCGTATGTGTCAGCTGTAGTATAGCATCGAAACGACCACCATCCACAGAAAAGGTTCAATATAGAGGCACTAAGAGATCCTGTGACCGCTAGAAACTTTGAGACCTGTATTTGTGAAAAGCTTGACACGATTCCCACTGTCTTGGACATCGAGAGCCACTGGAAGCTTTGTACAGATGCATTGCTTCTGTGGCGATGGAATGAATCGGCCGCAGTGACAAAAGAGTAAAATTTGGATGGCACGATGACGAATATGATAGAGCTATCACCGAAAAAGCCAACCAGAAATACACTCAGGGGAACACTCACTCACAACTGTGAGGAATACAGAAACAAAAGGAGGGAGGCCTCACCGAAAAACAGGAAGTTCTTAGCAGATGGCTAGAATTCTTCAGCTAAATGGCGATCAAAGCAGAATGACCCCTCAAGAAGAACCACTTGTCTTCAACTCGGGGGGGGGGGGGGGGGGGGGGGGGGGGGGGGGGGGGGGGGGGGGGGGGGGGGG
>HF911363.1:19160-29400 GCA_000341915.2 Megaselia scalaris
GGGGGGGGGGGGGGGGGGGGGAAGTACTACCTAATAATATTTAAATTTTCCAAGCTCTTACATAATAATTCGTTCAAAAACTTCTAAGATTCTTAAGTAACATCTAATGTAAATTCTAAATTTCCAATAGAAAAAACCTGACACTACCATCCCTGTCAGACCTCTGCAGACAGGACACTCCAATTTAAGAATAATATTTTTGTTGAATAACATAGTTTCGTTGGATGGATTGGATGGAAATTTCCATCTTTCTTCCTTATCTCAGAACTTGGTAGCAAGAAAGAATAATGTGTTCTGTAAAGGACTGTGACAACCGAAAGAAGGGCCAAAAAAATGGATAATCTGTGGCTCTTTTCGTTGCTTGTGGTTTGGGTATTCTGCATACACAAAGCTATACATATAGAAAGATATATATTTATAGAAAAAAGTATAGAATCTTACTTTTAATTAAAAAAATAGAGAAAAAATTCTGGAAAAAAAGAAAGTTGAGTTCTTGAGAGTTGTTCCTCTATTCAAACAACATAATTCCAGAAGAAGAAAGCCAAACAAAACGAGAAACTTTGGTTATCTTCAGCAGTTTGGTATAGAGTTTAGTGTCTTCTTGGAGAGAGACCAACTATAGTTGCCTTCCTTAACTTAGGTACGGAAAGATAATAAATAGCCACTTAAGAAATTATATTTGTTTCTACTGGAAAATTTCAACATCTTCCGTGGTTTCTGGGTTTCCTTCTTCGTTTCATAGCTCCAAAGCCATGACATTTGTGCTACTAATGAAAATGCAACGTCACCAAAGTAATTGGATAGCTGGGAAGCATTCATTTCGTTTCATTATTTCACTTCATTTAGAAGAAAGTTAAAGACATCATTACGATCTAATGAGACTATTTAGTTTCAGTTTTCCTTTCATAAAGTACCATCTTTGAACTTCATAAATTTAATTTACTCGATAATAATTTATTTTCATTTATTTGGAATTATAAATTTGTTTTAAATTCTAAATTTTATTATTATAAGAAGTTTGAATATATTTTTAGAAAGTGGGAATTTGTTTATTATACGTTATTGATTATAATAATCATAGATTTATCAAGGATTTACTTTAATGTGGAAATCTGATCTGATGATGGGCCTTGTTTCCACATTCCAAATTTCGACTTAAAGGTATAAGAGAAATGTATGAATGCAGCTCTGTCTGGATGACCTTTCGAATATCTTCTATTGGAGGTCTTGGAATATCTTGTTAGGAGTTCTTTTTGGGAGTCGTTCTCCTTTGATTTTCGTAAGCATTTAATTGAAGAACCCTCGCCACACAGGGTTTCCAGTACATGCGAATAGTTACATAGAGGGTGGATATTTATGAAAGGAAACCTTAAAATTTTTCAAAAGTAGACAAATTTATGGTGGAATTTCTGTCAATTCAGTGGAGATTCTCTACTGGAGGAGTCGATGATTCTACAACCACGGAATTCGCAGATTTTTTTAAATATAAAATGAATGAAGGAAAATTTTATTCTTTTTTCAGCCCAAACCTTTATATTAGGCTATGGCTTAGCGGGTAGCAATACGTGTCTTTGAAGCTATAAAGCGGGTGCTCGAATCTTTTGTAGGGAAACAGTTTTGAAGTTACAAGAAGTAACTAAGCTGGTATTTCATTTTTGGATAAAATTGTGATGTAATTTGTATATAATAATTCCATCCATTATATCCATCCAGGATGGAAATAACGGATGGATTAAATCCATGGACCCGAGGCATAGTGTTGTTTTCCATAGTAGTTTGAATTGTTATGCTTATGATCAATCCAACTATCCAGGAAGACAAAAGCAAAGCTGTACAACGAGCTTATCGTGCCATTATTGATCTATGAATCTGAGTGGGGGGGGGGTCCATGATTCGATTAAGAACACAATGATATGATTTTGTTCAATAATTTTGATTTACATTAAAAGCAATAATTTAAATATTCAATGCAGTAGTCCGTAATTGAAGTAAAAGTTTTTATATGTATCTCAATATTTCTCATATAATTTATAAAACATAAAAAAATATTGTTCAGTCTATAAAATATATCTTTCTAGTCATATTTAAAATCCAATAAAAATCCACTTTTACTAAAATTAAATTCCATTTCATTCTACATGTAAATAAAAATAAATCAGAACACGTTTTTAATCTGTAAAAAAAATAAATACATTGCATAAATATGATTTACAAATGAAATTAATAAAAAATAATGAATTCAAGCATAAATCACAAATAAATCACCCTGCAACCAAATTGTATAATAACAAAAAGTGAAAAATAAATTATATTTTAGTTTATTTGTTGAAAATTTTTAATTATAAATCCAATAGAATTTAATTTTCACATTCTGTCATAATCATATTTTTGTTTTAATATTCATCTAAAGTGTTGAAATTTTATAGTTTCCAAAAGTAAAGATTTATTTAGAAAAAAATGTGGAAAACGTTTTACAAAATCATTCCCTAAATTAAATTGAAATAAAAGTAAAACCCTTTGGTACAAAATGTTTTCCAGAAAAGAAACAAGCAATTAAAAATTGAAATCAAATGCTTTTTTAATTACTCAGCCATTTGTTCCAACTAACAACAATTCTATCTAATTCATTTCGTCTTGTTTTGCTTTATTTTATTTTGTAGTGGCGCCCCTTTTTTGGTCAACGTTGGGCTGGATGGCATTTTTGACATTACCGACAATTTTAGTGAAACACCAATATTTATCTACAGGAAGGACATTGGTGGAAGACAATAATACATATTTATGGTTGTGGGATACATTGTTTATATGTTATATCCATATTATAAAAGACTTAGGCAGAGTTGATTAAATTTACTAAAAAAAAGTTAATTTCTGAACCTACTTTCTAATGCACCTGTAGCATTAAGCTACACACAAAACACTGAGGAACAGATAAGTCTTCGCTTATTCTGAGTAAATACCCCATGTTTGTAACAGACATAATTAATAGCTGTTATATACATATTTATGTATTTAAAAAACTTATTTGGAATTGATCACTATCATCAAAATATTGTTTGCAGCTGACACAGCAAATAACCTACGAGAAGAACTTAAACGGTGACCTGATAACGAACAAAGAGAAGGTCCTTGTGAATTGGAAGATTTCTTCAAAGGAACGGCAACGAAGGTAGTACGTCCCCTCAAAGAAATCATTCCTAGGACTTCCCAAACCACAAAGACGTTCCTTCCCCAACAAGAGCAGATTTGGATAAAATTATCCAGAAATTGAAAAGCAACAATAGTACAAGTACTGATGCATCCCTTCCGAACTACTCAAACCTGTGGTGGCAGATTTAATAGGATCTTCCATCAAATTCTAGCGAAAAGATGGTAAGCAAATGAAACTTGAGTATAAGTTGCCAATATTGCTTAATGTTGAACCAGAGATGAGAATAGTCTGTAATTTACGTAATTTAGAAGAGTAGTATACACGAAAGTTACGTAATTAATTAACATCTTCCATACAAAATCTCAGTTCCTTACGTAAACTACGTAATTTACGGACGTAAATTACAAGTAAATTGTGTAAGTAATTTATTAAACATTTCGATATGCCCATCCCTGTGTTGCATATAGGATCTTTGTACTCGGCTGAAGCTATACGTCATCAGGCGAAGTCGTCACAAATCATTATGCCCAATCTCCAAAGGACTTAATCTATTTGCGTTGAAATCAAAAGGAGAATACTGCTTGCAAACAGATGTCTGTTTAGCCTGATCAGATGGTTCAGAAAGTTGGAATCTAATATCTGCCGGGCAGGACATGTAGAACTGATGAGCGTTAGGAAAAAGAGAATATTCTAAGTTAAGAAGTATGCTAAAGAACTAAGAACATTTATAAAAATCAAAAGCTATAGGAATAGTGAATTCTGGGAGAATATTTTTTGACACCTTTAATTTGCAGAGCCTCGGATTCCGATGTTCAGGATGTCTCGAACGAAGGAAGTATTCGACCACATTGTCAGGTGATTTGCCATCGATTATGTTGCCGTTGTCTGTCTGGAACAATTACAAATTCGAGCATAATGTTGAAGAAATTACAGGATAGAACATAACCTTGTTGGAAACATCAAACCGTACTAAAAATCTCCGTTTTCGGACAAGCTTCTTTGGTACAATAATGTGCTTATAGGTTCATAGCTGCAGATATGTGTTAAAGACATATTAATACCCCAGACAGAGTTTGAGATTACAGACAGTCAATCGTCAGTCTTTTAGCGTCGTATTACTGACAAATCCTCACATTATTGACTTTAAACATCACCATATGTCGTGCTATAGTAACTTTGAAGACAGAATTGCGCTCCAGAAGTAAGTCAGGTAGATAAGGAGAAGCCGTTTGTTAAAAGGGAAATTCTCAGACTCTCTACAGTCCCTCCATATCGTTCCATCGCCGACCGCATTAACTGGGCTTAACTTAAATTTATAAACAAGAAAATATCAGAATATCATGGAGTTAGTTCAGCAGAACATATGGCTGAAAACTACATGAGAAGGAACCTTCGATGAACTTGGGTTCCAGAGCACTCCTTGTATCCTACTTCTCTGTAAAGCTAGATAAAATAAATCAGTTAAACACTAATATCTTATGTCACAGTCCCAATTCAGGTGTTTAACACCCATGTCATAGTCAAATGTTAAATTCACGGTTACAGTCGCAATTTAAGATTTTTATAATCTTTATAATCACCAGTTCAGCACCCATGTCACAGTCACATGTCACAATTCAATTTTTATCTATTATATTTTTATAATTCATATAATCATCAGGTTAGCACCCATGCCACAGTCACATGTCACAATTCAATGTTTATCTATTATCCAGAAGAGGTGCACTCAGAACTACAAATTTGGTTATATTTACTAAAAACCGACAACAGAGCGTGCAGGTAACGCCTACTTTGCTGCAAACTCATCAAACTCCAGAGAAGCAGCTTCAAGCACTCTGAAGAGCAGCACAAATGGCACTTCCGAAGTGCAACACCAAAAAAAAAACTTACTGAAAGTGCAATCAAAACACCCCATGGGCAGACTAATTTCTTCCCAGTAGAAGCACAAAAGTTAAACGTTTCTTCCGAGAAACAACAACCGCAGCCAAAATAACTCCTTTTAAAATTTAGGAAAATTATAAAAAACACTGGAACTAAGCGACGGCTTTTCCTTTCAATGTTCATCCATATTCAACCTATTAAAGCGTATGAGCTAAGATAGTAACCTAGGTTACACAAAAAACTGCCCGTGTGTAACAATTCTCGCTTCGGATCTTTTTCTATCAAAAAGAATATAAAAAAATTGAAAAACGGAAGTCTAAGTTCCTGAGTCAACCTTTCTTAACAATTCCTTCGGACCCTGTTCTCAGAAATTGGATCAAAGTCGGTTCCATAATCGACCTATTTAAGCGTATGGGCTAAGATATATCATTTTAAAGGTACCAACTGTCTCTTGGTCTCACAAGGGAGCTATACAAGTTTTGTAGAATGTAAAGCTCCCATCTCTGCCATAAATCCCTCCACTCAATTTATCCGCATTTAGCGACAAACCATTCTAGCAAACTCTATCCAATTCAATTCAATCCAACGCAAACCGAAAAAGCCGCAATAAATAACAAAAAACCACCAAATGATATTTAAATAACAGAAACATGGAGATTCGAATCTAAATCTATTTGTTTGTAATATTGCAATGAACATAATTAATATTTTATTGTTTTATATTCATTTGAATTTGCATTTCATCATAAAGAAATAAAGAAAATAGATTTTACATTATTTCAAAATATTGAATTGATGGAGTGTGGACATTTTAGAATATTAATTATAATATTTCGTTGGTTGAAATATATTAAATATATCCATCATTTTAAATTGAAGTTTTGAAATTCAGTTTGGAATGTTTGATGATGGTGTTTTCCCATGACTATAATTTAGTTTTCATATTATAAGCGAGAGTAACAATTTACAGGCTTCTTACACTTTTCTGGACTATATTTATAAAAAAAACTACAATATATCTAGTATTATAGATTCTGATAAAAAATTGCATCTTTTCAAGGCCCTTTTTAACAATTAAGTCTATTTTTCTGGACTATATTATGTCTCTATCACTTGGGAATCTTATAGTTTGGAGGAGTACCAACAACAAGCATATAATTAGCCTACGGAAGATTATCAAAGTCATTTGGAATATTTCACGATATCTCAGAAAGCCAAAAGTGTATACCAGAGACAAGAGAATCCCAGGAATCGATTGTACCATATCTCAGAAATAATCTTACCTGGAAATGTTTTTTTTCATAGGCTTTGTACACTTTTCTGGGCTATGTTTACAAAAAAATCTGTATGTAACATAAGAATTCATATATATTTGGAGGACTACCAACATGATTCTCGAAAAACAAATAGATATTCTCCTTATATAATAAAATTTGTTACAAATTGCGTCTTATCAACCACATTTTCATCAGTCAGAAATCTATTAGATTTCTTAGATTGTCCGATATCTCAGAAAAAAGCTTGCGTTGACAACTTTTTTTAAATATTAAAATGTCTAAAACAAAAGTTACGTCTGGATGGATGACGTTTAGCTAAAATTAAAATTAATTAACTTAGTCATTCTTTTGAAGAAATCAAGACGGAAATTTTCGTCATACTTTTGAATTTTAAAATCACCAAAAAGGAGTCATTAAGATCCCCTGAAATGGAACATCTAATCAAATTTTGAACTTTGGAATAAATAACTCGCTTCTCTTAAATCAAAATTTCCACATAGAAATTATTACAAATTTAAAACTGAAATTCTTAAGTTGAAATTTAAGAGCTTAAACTGACTCGCAACCAGGGTGCGAACTTACTTACATAAAAGTAATTTTTTTATATGTATTTTAGCACCGATGCGAAATTGCATTTATAAATGTATATTCGCACCGGTGCAAAATTACACTCAGAAAAGTAATTTCGCAGACATGTTTGCCGCAATTTGTTCATAGATATTCACGGTGAACATCTATGAACAAATTAAAAAGACGACAGTGTTTCTTCCTCATTCGCAGCAAATGTTTCTGAACAAATTTAATATAGGACCGTAATGATACCTTAACACAAGTCTGCTGTTCCTAATAAATGAATAAATTAGGATGGTTATATCCGTTTTGAAAAAAAAATAAACTTAGCGGTTGTCACATCTAAGTAAAAAATAAGTTAATACAGGTGCGAATTTACTTTCATACATGAGTTAAGTCGCACTAGTGCGAATATACGATCATGATAGTAAAGTACCACGCACACAAAATAATTTGACTTTAGAAACTGACCCGAAAGATTTTTATTTTGAATTTAAAACCCTTATTCTTAAAATTAAAAAGCAATAAAATATCTCTTTTAGTTTTAAAGAACGGTTTTTACATTTGGAAAGAATTTCTTTGAAATTTTCAAAGACAGTGATTTTCGGGTCAGTTTTAAAAGAATTGCTGTTCAATGTTATGGTTTTTTTTATTTTGGGTGCGTTTATTCGGTAAATTCGCACCCCACGAAATAGCCTTTTTTGGTATTTAATTGTATAGGAAAATTTTTGAGGTGCGAATTTCCTATACTTATGAGTAATTTCGCACCGCAAATTTTAAAAATTTTGTACATTTCCAAGTTAGCAGAAAATAAAGCTTGATGCATGCCAAGAAATTTCCGTTTAGTTACTCGGAATGTCTTTACAATTTTTAAAAAACGCGTTCTATTTGAGGTGTCATACCCCTAAATATCCTCAATTTAAGAAGTAATATACAATATCTCAGTTATAAGAGAAATCCTCTAGAAGTCAAATAAAGTTAGGGGATTTTTCCATCATAGCTTTCCTTGAGAAAATCTTTAAGGAGATTATTACCAACTGGACCACATAATTTTTAAAGATTTTTTTTTAAGTTTAAGAGTACATAGTTTTTGAAAATATGCTTGAAGTATTGAAACGAAATTTATTAAATTGTTTTAAAATATTTTTCTTACATTTTTTCAATAACAAAATTTTTGAAAAAATAATTTTTTTTCTTCAAGGGTTCTATTTGAGGGGTATGAGGGGGGGGGGTGGATCAAATTTAGGAGTTGCTGCACCAACTTATTTGTCTCAAAAAGCTGTAGAATTAATACACTTCTAGTGAAGGGCTTCAGTTTAAAGATTGGCTGAGATGATTGATATAGCTGATATGATTGATATTAGACCAGTAGCTAGATTCGATAAATTCCTTCCCCTGGCCGTGTGTTTTTTCTCACAGCTTTCTCGATTATGATATTCAACATATTAGACTATTCTAGAAGCTGAAATTAGATGGTTATGAATCCGATCTTATATATTTTTCAATATCCAGAAATGCTAATAATAAGTATTTCTGACTGTTTTCTGTAGAATGTTCCTGGGTTATTTTCTCATATAAAACACTTCTGTAATCTCTTTTCTAATTCGTAATTTACCATCAATAATGTATTCATGAAACACAATCTATCTTCGGATCTATAATTAACTGAGATCGGATTCGGAACTATAATTAACACCTCTTTAATATAATTTAAATACCATCCACCCTATTAAGCAAAAATCCTTTTCAGAATCTCCTGGTGTTTGATGGCCTATATAATAATAGTTCATAGTACAATTTCAGGAAAGTTTGAACTTTACTAACAAAACCAGTAAAATATACTTTACTGACTATACTTTTTACTCATTGAGCTAACTGAAATGAAATGGGGATATCAGAGGAAGTCGAAGTCAAGTTCTTTTCCTGGGATCGTTGGTGTTTCAACAGCTTTACAGCTAGTCTTGTATATATATTATTTCCTCTTTGGTTTCCAACTTCCTTTGGATTGCCTTTACTAGTATTATACTATTCATATAAAGATATTCAATGTATTGATATACGTAGTTTTCATAGATAGTCAATTCTAATTGTTGTCAATTAAATGTCAGATCTAGGAAGCAATTGCAGAATTATTTGAATTTCCATAGAATATAAATGATGAAGAAACGGATATTAGCTCCACCAGAAAGTTATCCTTTCAAAATTATTAAATTACCAATAAATAAAAAAATATTTGCTTTCAAAACCACAAATCAATGTCAGTAAAAGTCCGGAAAACCCTTTAACATAATTTAAAATTCAAGCTATTAAAAGCAACTATAAATCAGTAAATCAACGAGCTAATAAATTCTAGAAAAACTTTATAAATATAGTTTAGTTCACCTTCAAAAATCACATAAATCAACTTTTCCACTTTGGTTTCGGAAATTCGTTTTCCAATTCTATTTCTAGAATAAATTCAAATTACCTATGCTATTCAGAATTTATATTCGCCAACAATAATAAACTTTCTCTTTTCTTTGGTTATTTTCAGATCACAAAAGAATTGTAAGCAATCGAAACTTTGCCAACATCACAAAATTAGCAGGAGCTTACATATACTTTTTTTTGGTAAGTAACGTACTTTACACGGAAAGAAATAAGTTTTGAAATTTTGAAGCAATTTTTGTTTATAACATCAATATATGAATAAATTGAAGCTTTGAAGCTCTTGAACAACGTTTCAATGTCCTGTTTGTAAATAATGAAAATCTTCCTTTAGAAAATCACAAAAAGTTCCCTGTCGCTATCATTTACTAGTATAATTTAGGCGCTTATATGACAATGAATATACTTGCTGGTAATCTCTGACAGTTGCTCAGAATCATTTCACATAACTTGATAAGGAATACCAAATTCGTCCAAGCATAATTCGCATTGCTATGAGCTAATGATGCGAATAATATGCCTTTTACATCAGCCTTTGACATATGATGGAAGCCTGGGTTGTTGGAGTAGACTCTTCATGCTGGTAAATTTGGTTCCATTCTTTCCGTATGACCTGCCCATGCTAGACGTTTTGCTCTGATCTTTTTGGTTCAGTTCATGGTTATATCGAGTCCTCTACCCATCTGGTTCTTTAAATGGACAATATATCATCCCCAAAATCTTTCTTTCGAGAACTAACAAAAGTTGTTCGTCTGATGTTTTTAGACTCCATGCCTCAGCTCCGGCAGCTCTAGGAAGATTAGCTGATGATATAGCTGAATATACATTTCTTTCCAAGGATGATTCGTCTTCTTATTTCGGCACTTATGTTGTTGTCAGAAGTGGGGGGGGGGGGGGGGGGGGGGGGGGGGGGGGGGGGGGGGGGGGGGGGGGG
>HF911364.1:0-12700 GCA_000341915.2 Megaselia scalaris
CAGGAATATTTGCATGAACAGGAAGTATATCCATTGTCTTCCTCTCTGGATAGTTAAAGGATCTCATCAATTTAGCCATAAACAACCAACTTATCTCCAATAGAAATATTTGATTACTTATGTGATACCTTTAATTTTATATATACCTATAAGTACATTTATAAAATTTGTATTCAAATTAAAATATAAATTTAGTTTATTTTTTTTTCAAATTGACTTTTGGTTTATTAAAAGAATGTGTGTACTAGAATTATCGCTATTCTTTAATTTTGAATTTCTAAAATAAGTCTTATTGCTAAATCACAAATTAAAATATTGTTTTAAAATAAACCCACATTGTCCAAGCAATTAACACTAAATCTCTATAATCAGATCTGTCAGTTCCGCTGATATTTTTATGGTTTTCATTAAGTACCAAAACTAATTTAGTTAGTTGACAAGCTTTCAACAGCATTCAAATAAGTTTTGATATTATTTTTTATAAAATAAAATCTTTTATAAAAGAGAAACTTTGCACTTGAATTTGTTTTAATATTGTTTACATTTCCTATCAAAATGATGACTAACAACGAGCTGAATCAAGAAAATCTCTGGACCACCGAATATCACACTTCCTCTTGACCACATTCCATACCACTCCATCCACAATATATTCTATAAATAGCAACATCAATCAACGGTTGACGACCCACAAAGTCAGCGGCGACAATATTTTTCCATTTTATTTTCATACTAAAATAAAAAAAGCTAAATAAAAAAACATTGTAAATGCAGGTGTTTTTTTCAAGATATTTCTTCGATAACGTCAATGGCCAACGACGTCATCGACGTTCAACTTTTTGTATTTTTGTAAATCGAAATCGAAACTTGAAAATCAAACTTTTTTGTTGACTTTCGTGAAATTTTAGGATAGGTCGGAATCGGAAACATTCCATGGATGTATGGCCGAAAGAAAACTGGTTGATTTGCTGCTGTTAATGGACTTTTATATACACATTGTATAGACTTTTATATATACAGAAGTATAACAAAATGTATATTAAAAATCGATGGAAATTCGATTGAATGGCAAACAAAAGCAGCAAAATCAGCAGCGAAATAAAAGCTTCTGTCGATTTTTTGTGACTGACCGAGCAAACACAATCAAATAAAACCGATTTTAGTTTTATTTTGAATTTTAATTTGTATTAAAACTGCGCTATTTTTATGCTAATGTGAAGAAACACCGATGAAAGCTTGATTTGTTTAATTTGTTTTTTTGGTTTGTAGTTTTGTCTGTTGATGTGGAAGGGGCTTTGACTTTGAACAAGTGTTCTTTGACATTTTCTATCAAATTTTTTATACAAATTAAGCTATTCTTTAAAAAAAATATAAACCAAATATTTAATTTAGTTTAGAAATTTTATTTTCAAAATTAATTTTTTTTCTTTCATGTTTTGAAATAATTTACACACCAAAAAATAGTTTTGGAGTGTTGGAGAATGGACTGTATCTCTTCTCTTTACATGATAAGTGTTTTCCCATTTCTAAGCGACAGAAGCAATGATCAGTCACTCGCTGTCTGAAGTATATGAAAGGCACTCAATTTGGTAACTTCACTGGGGCGCTTTCAAGTCACTGAGAGAGTATAATCTTCACTCAATTTATTGTGAGATAAATTCAATGCCATTCAATCAGTGTTTTACAGAGAACTATTGTTTTCTCATTGTTCGACAAAATTACTTGATGAAAGTGAATTTTGAGCGCTGAAACTTACCATGCCAAGATCTACCGGATCTACACACTGAGCTACGTGCTCTCTCTTGAAAACAGTTCTAGAATTTAAAAAAATATAAAATTTTAATATATAATTATTAAAAACTTAATACAAACATAAAACAATTGAATGAGAATGTTTCTAGTTCTGTTTTTTATTTAAATATGAACAGGGTTCGTACAAGGGCTTCTAAAGGGTTATAAGGGCTTGCAAAGTATTCTTTTTTTTTTTGAAAATAGGTCTTATAAGGGATTATTTTAAAGCAAACTTAACAAAAAAGGCTTATTTAAGATCGTAATTTTCAGGGGGGGGGGTAAAATGTTTACATTATGCTTGACCATCTTCAAGTTAGAAAATATGACCTGTACATTCTGGGAACCAGATAGCAAGACCATAATAGTCTCTATAAATCATCTTTGTGGCTAGAATTTCACTTTGAAAAACTCATGGAAATGTGAATATGTTCACAGTTAAGCTAGTCTAGACTATTAGAGTGACTGTCCTCCATAGTCAAATCGACACTAGCCTATAGACAGCATTGAATTAAAATTGCTATAATGGAATATCGGAATCTAAAGAAAAGAATTGTCAAAACCAGTCAAAACAAAACGGAGCTGGTAATTTTCACAAGGAGAAATAAAATTCCACACTTAGCATAAATTCATTAAATGGGACTTTATCAACAATAGTCAGGTGGATATACCCGGTAGTAAACCACAAAACACCTAAAATATTGCAACAAGCGATGGCAACAGTCTAGCAATTGCAAAGCTATAAAATTGTTCTGGTCCATCTTAGAACCAAATAAATTTAAAGTGGAAATTTTGAGGATCTACATTTCGTGTGACAAGTCCACATTACAATGCAAAGTATTATATCTTTACACACTAAGATTAGGTATAAAAGGTTAGATTATATCCTACTACTTTAAAGACGTTTTACAAAAATCATATCACTCTCAAACTAGGAAAAATAATTGTCATGTATCATAACAACATTATCAAGTATAATAATAACAAAATAACTTTATATTTACCCATTGCTGCATAAATTTTGGACAATTTTAATTACACGTTAAATAAAAAAATAAATTCAAATTATGAATTATCTAACATTGTTCAAAACATTTCTTCTATTTTGTTAAGAATTATTCCAATAACTTTGATCCTTAGCCTTTTCATGAAAACCTACTTTTGAAAGATTTAAAAGCAATGTAATTAAAAAATATTTGTTCATGTGATTCACAAATTTAAAATTGAATCATAAAAACAATAATTCTTGGCATGAAGAAATGGGAGCAGAGTTCCTACAAGCTTAATTTTTGAAATAATCTCACTTTTTAAGATATGGTTTTCTTGATAACATTTATTTTTATACAAATTTTAGCAACTCACAATTTTAAGCTTTTTTAATTAATTTTATATTTAAATTTTGTATAATGGATAATAAATTGAATGGAATTTTAATGATAATTCTATGATTCAATTGTATGGAATTCACGTTAATCGTTTTTGATTTAAAGTATTAATTTGATTAATTTGTTGTAGCTACAAAAAAAAGTTTTATAAAAATAGGGGGGGGGGGGGGGGGGGGGGGGGGGGGGGGGGGGGGGGGGGGGGGGGGTTTTTAAATAATTTTCAACTATTCAGAATTTCCTTATTGATTTGGCAACAACAAAAATTAATCTAAAACCCCTGAATATTCTTCTACCGCCAACAATCAATTTAACAATGTTAAAAATCGGGGTAAAAGAAACAAAAAGATGATCGATTAAGAAAGAAACCACTAAGAAAAGGAAACCCCTCTAAGACAGCCGTGACTCACTTTGGAATTCCTAATAAACAAAAGTCTTACTCATTCACAAAGTTCGCAGCTCGCACTTATAAGAAGTTTTGCTTTGTGTAAAATTTTACTACAAAAAAAAAACTATTTTTTTATCTATAAAATAACAAACTATAAAGAAAGAAAAAAGACCATTGTTTAGCAAAAATGACCGCCATCAACAAAAAATCAAAGAATCTAAGAGGTGAATTGAATGTCAATGACAAAAGGAAGCATCATCATCTTTCTTTCAGTAAGTCCAGTTTCTGTAATCTTTGATTGATGGCCATAAAATCGTCACCGATAACGATAGAACTCCCATTTTCAAGAGCATTTCTACAATTTCCTCGATGAGTCCACAATCAGTGAACTTTATTGTTGTTGTTGTGAAGTGCTGTTCACAGATAACAAATTTGTGGCGATTTGGAATTAAATTCTTTATCTAAAATTAGAATTTCCATTTTTTTCGAATAGTTTTCTTTGAAAAGTGTTCTAGAATCGTTTTGGAAACTTTATTTTTAGGACATACTTTCCATATTCTGCTAACAAAATTTTCTTGAATATTAATGTCTTCTTAAGATTTGGGAGAAAAAATCAATTGCTTGTGGGATGGAATGAAAAGATTTTAGAATTTTATTATACGGAAAAATTACTTCAGAAACTCACCCCGCATTTTTTACTTTATTTACACTTCACTTTTACACTTGAATTTTTTAATTTTCACTAATTTTTCCACACTTTTCACTTGTTTTTCAATATTTTTCACAAAGGGGGGGGGGTAGTTGCCAACCCCTCGGACATATTTCTCAAAATGAAAAAAATATATTTTGTTTATTTATATTAACAAAAATAAGAAAAATAATTAGCTAGAAAAAATATTTTATATTATGAAAACATTTTACTAGATTTAAAACTTTTTTCCGAAAAAGTAAAATTATATAAAAAAATAAATATGTTTTTAAATATTTTTTATTTCAAAAAATTCAAAGCTAAAATTATTTTTGTTAAATGACGCTGTAAAATCCGATAGAAGCATACAAAAGCTTCAGAATATTAAAAAAATTACAATGTTTTAAAATTCAAAATTTTCAATATCAGCCATTGAATATGATTTTTTTTTAAAAAGAAAATGTTTTTTCTTGAATTTTCTCAGGATTTCTTAGAAGATTTATTTTTTTTTTAAATTAAATATTGTTTTATTCAATGCTTGAGATGCTTGAGAAATATTTCTAAGAAAACTTTTAAAATCTTTCAAAAAAGCTTAATTTTATATAAAAACATTATAAAAATTGTTTTACATATGCAAAAATGGTCGTGTTTAACTAAATTTTAAAAATTTTAGAAATTCCAAAAATCTGAAAATGCTTGAGATACTTGAGAAACTTCTTTCAAATGCTTGAGATGCTTGAGAAACTTCTTTCAAATGCTTGAGATGAAAATCTTCAAAATGCTTAAGATTGTGCTTGAAATGCTTGAGAACTTTTCAAAAAGCTTGAATTGCTTGAGGAATGGAAGGCTGCTCTCTTTGGGCCTGAATTTTGACTAGCGCCATACACCCACCAAAGTAATCAAATAATTGTAGAAACAAACAAAATTTTTACAAATCTTGATTATTAAAAAATTTCATAAATCGTCTTTAAGTGAGAAAAGATTTATAATTTATAAAAAATTATAAATTATTGAAAACCGAAAAAAAATAACAAATATAAATTTTGAAATATATATCTTATATGTTTTAATTCTTTCAAATCAATAATTTTATAGCTTTTTGAATAATCAAATTTTTTTCTCGAGTTTTAATAATTATAAAAAATATGAATTTTTTGTTTAACTCTTGAGCGTTAGAGGACAAAAATATTAATTTTTTTTATATTATTTTGTTTAATTATTGAAAGGTAAATGAACGAAAATTCTTTGCACTCTTTAGAAATCCTGATACAACTCTGAGAGTGTAAAATATATTATAAGAATTTTTTAAATTAATCTTCAATTAAAAAAATTGAAGCTAAAAGAAGGTTTTACATTAAAACTTTTCACTTTAACCATTTAAAATAAAAAAATATGAAAAATAATTTAAAAAACTCCAATCAATTCGAACTTTGTACTTTTCAATGGGAAAATGTATGTCAACATCTTGAAAGTTATCTTTTTTAGTTTATCTTTTTTTGTAGAAAAATATATATATTTTGTTATCTTATTTTTAGAAATTCTTATAATAACATCCGCCAAAACTTGTGACTTTTCGAGATTGTGTGATTGATATCAAAGTTTTCACAAAATTTTCGCACATTTGAAGATAATTTTAGCGATAAAAACAGCGCATTTTCAAAGTACTTACTTTTACTACAAAAGTGATAACAATTCTATGACGTAACTTTTAGTAAACAGTTTCTTCCTCCATTTATCAAATGGGAGCGTGACTGATGCCCCATTGCGAAACAATTCGATAAGCATGGCGCTAAAAGTATAAGATAATGATGAAATGGAAACTATTGAAGGTTGCTCGGATGTTGATTCTACTTTTTTTTTTGTGTTTTACAAATATTTTAACTTATTATATTCTTAAATCTTGTAGATTTACTCTATTTTTAAATAATTATTTCATAAAAATTCCATGGAGGAGTTTTTATTTGAAATTCATAAATAGTCTATTGTAGGTAAAGAATGTACTTTAAAGTAGATTGATTGCAGCCAACATCGAGCTTTGAGATGCAATTTAACAAGGAAAAGGTGGAGCTATTACACATAAAGTTTCAAACTTTTTAATTTTGAAATATTGGAAGTAATTGTTTGGGATGGAGATGTTTTGGTTATATTTTATAATAAAATTGAATTAACTAATAATTTATGATATTACATTGATATTGCTTCTCACAAAAG
This sequence comes from Megaselia scalaris, assembly GCA_000341915.2. Taxonomy (NCBI): domain Eukaryota; kingdom Metazoa; phylum Arthropoda; class Insecta; order Diptera; family Phoridae; genus Megaselia; species Megaselia scalaris. Next base: position 6,458 of record HF911364.1, read on the forward strand.
TTATAAAGTTCCTAAGTTCGAAATATTATTCTCCTTGAATTTCAAATATAAAAAATTTGTTTTCTTCACCGTTTATGAACTTTGGCCCACGAAATCACTTAAGGTAGTCTCTAAGAAGGGCCATAGTATGCAACGCCTAAGTAAAATCAATTACTTATTGTAAGAGCTTCTTGTGGATGACAGTTTTTACAAATTCAGATTTGTGAGGGAGATGTTGAAATATTTGTTTACTGATGATAGAAATATAGAGATACCAACTGATTTGTATTCCAAAGGAAGACTTGTGATTCAAAATGGGGCTTTTGGGAGGACTTTATTTCCTATATAATAGATAAATATGTTTAAGAAATTTATGGTGATTTAAATTAATTTTATCAGTATTTTCTAAGTAGATTTTTGGACTGATCTAGTAATATTAATCACTAATCGATCTAAAATAAGTTGTAAGGCAGGTGTTTTTGCCGAAACATTAATGCAGGGTATTGCATTCAAATCACCAAACTATTGTTCTTTTTTCGAATACTAAACCTTTCCATTCACAGGATTTTCTATTTCATTAAGACCTTGGAGATAGGCAATCTCTTCTTCTAAGATCAAGTCTGAAGTCGTTCTTGATTGAATTTTAATTTCAAATGAAATTTGTAACGAGAATCAGTTAAAATTGATTAAAGTTCCAGTACATGCTAACATTGATGGTAAGAAATGGGAGATTGTGCTGAAAAAAGAGGATTCTGGACTTGCGATATTCCTATTCCGGTAGCATTTGTTTTTAAGAGACAAATATATGTAGAATGGCAACTATCGTGAGACTCTCTCACTATTTTCCATACATCGAGAATAATTTGGCCCAAGATTGATATTAAAGAATTACAGAAGCTGCTATCTCTTCGAAGGTCTTCTAAACGGAAAATTTCTTTTGCAATATTGGTACACATGGTATTAAGTTAGGGCTCAATGTTTCTGAATTGTGCTTGTTTTGCGATACAGACGTTAATGAGATTGATTCTTCTCATTTCTGCGTGGTGTGTGTCTTAATTCTAATTTCTACTAGATTTTGAAAAAAGAATGATTTCTCCTAGAGGATCAAGAAGGGAACAATACTCTTTCCGCTTGTTTTCAGATGTAATTTTTTCATCTGACCACTTTTTGACCAAGCAACAAGGACTGACCTTAGTACAAAGTACTGGTAGGTTGGAAATGAGACTGGATGAATTCTTGATAAATTTTCAAGAAATTAGGAGGGCTTTTAGGATATTTGAAAAAAAAAAAGGATTAGGGAGGACAAATGCTACTCAAACAGTTCAGTTTGTAACCCTAATCTAAGTATATCCTATAGTTATGTGTTTAATATAATTCCCAACTGAACTCTTAGGAAAACAGTACTATAGGTCTCCAGCAATATTAAAGACATATTTAAGTTTTGTTGATTAAGCACAATTTAATATTAATAGTCTTATTATATTTAGAATAGAATATAAAGTCCTCAATTATAATTCAGACTTTTTATTTCGTACAATTCGCAACTGTACTTTTACAAATATATTAAGGTTTGTCGATAATCATACCTCCTAGATTATTTATGAAAACTAAGAACAATAATATAGATGCCTACAATTTATAATATGTTGATAATTTTTAGTTTCTAATTCTTCAGAATTTTTGAAATTCTTTTCAAATCTCTTAATAAAATGAAAGAACAATCAGTCAGCAGTTACCGACTGAAGTAAAATAATCTTTTGTTTATAAATACTTAAATATTATCTCGTAGATAATGAAATATATTTGCACTGTTACACATTGGAAACACTATGAAATTTCAAATATTCCAAGAAATTGCACAAACCACATTCCAATTACTCCTAGACTATTAAGTTTATATATAGTTTTAAAAAAAGCCCTCCAAAACTAGTTTTTTTTTCTTTTTTTGTAAACTGTTGCACAAAAATAATATAAAAAATATATCGCAAAAAAGCACAAAGTCTACGAAAACCAGCCAGACACGTTCAATGTCATGAAACCAAACAGAAATGCAAATACTTGAAAAAGTTTTTTTTTTTTTGTGTAATTCACTTTCACTTACACTTTTTATTGAGCACATTCCTGCCCAAGACGCGTGGATACCGCGGCGACCGACACTTGTTCTTTATAAACTTTTTCTCCACCGCATAGGAAATCACCTTACGCTCCGCCAATGCACAGCACATCAGAAAAGATTCGTCATATTCTGGCATTACGCGGGCAATCAATCACAAATATTTTTTTTCAGAATTTTTTTTCCAATATCTTTTTACGAAATATCACATTTATTCGACATTTTCGAAATTTCAAAATTAAAAAAAAATAAAGTATATAAAAAATTGTTATCGCAAAAATTTTCTGGTGATTGCGACGACGAAAAAAATGAGACTGAGTGAATTGGCTACGGCTGCTGTTTGTTGTGTATTTCTCGTTTGGTAAAAAAAAAAATTATAAGCAAAGCGATATAAGCAAAGTAACAAAAAAGCGAAAATAATCAATCGATGTAAAGAAACTTTTACTTGTTTCGATGATATAACTTTGGTCTCACCTTTTCAAGATACTTGTATTTTTAAAGATACTCAATACTCCTTAAGTCTTGAAATAATATCCAAATTTCTGAAGTAATCCGTGAATTTAGCTACCTTCTCGCTTGAAAACTGTGCTTACGACTGACTACTAATCAAATAAGACTGAGGCTCACTGGAAAATATGACGAATATGCCAGAATTATAATGACGACGTAAGCGTGTTATTTATATATTACAAATACAAAATACTAAATTCCAAATTCTATTTGAGTCTTTTTGGGCTTTCGAACTTTTTTTTTTCTACTTTCAATATTTTGAGGGGAACGGAGAATATACGAGAATTTTTAATTAAACATTATAGAAGATGACTGGAAAAAGATTGTGGAGGAGTTTTTTTGTTCCCAAATCTATTTCTCTTAAATGATTTATTGATAATTTAGAGTAATTAAAAATTACTTTCACTTTTATGTGTTTTTTTTACTGAATTAAATTTGTTAAAAAAAACAGTATCTTTTTCAAAGATCTCATGTGTCATCTTATGCGATGTATGCTTACAAGTGACCTTTACACTTTATGACCAAATCTTCTTATTCGTCACACTTGATGACTACTTATGTAGGTGAAATAAGAGCATTTTTTCTTCTTATTTAATTTGAATATTTTTTATTACTTTTTTTAATAATGTTATTACATAAAATATAAATAAAACCAAACAAAATTGATATTTTGAATTTAAATAACAAAATACTTACGAAATTTAGGATTTTATTAAACAACAATTCAAATTTTAATTTTGAAAGTAAATAGAGGGACAAACATATTTCAAATTTTTATTGAAGATTCTGTTGAATTTTGAACGGGGGAGACTCCCGCAATCTTAATTTTTTAAAAGATTTGGATTAATCAATTGAATATGGGTGCTGAGTGTTTTGAGGACAACTTTCAGGACGAATTTATATGTTACTAATCATAATATTTACTTAAAAAAAATACTATAAAGGGACCATGTTTAAGCGTCAGGAATTTGAATAGTAATTTGCTCGCTTTCCTTGTAGCATCATTATGAAATACCTTCATCTTGTTCTCGAGCTACTATCTATGAACAGTTTGTGCTCCAGGTTTATTATATAAGGCTTTAGATATGCTAATTTTGAGGATAATAATGGTAACTTCCATTCGACTTGCTCCTCTACAAAACACAGAAGTTCCACATACTCATCGAAGCCTAAGCCTAAAGACAAAGACTTTTGCTTGCGTTCTTCTCTTAGCTCTTCAAAAATTTCGAAGATTTTAGATTTAAATTATTTTTCAAATATTTGAAATACAAAACCGTAATTTAAATACAAATGAAAATTTGCTTTCAAAAAACTTTCATAACTTTGAATGGGATTTACTGTGAAATCTTTTAAATAAAAAAAAAATTCGCTAAAATTTTCCAAATCTTAATATAAATGTGTGAACAAGAAAATTTTGTTTGTTCATTGTTGAAAAGACAGACAATATTTCAAAAACAGTTTCAAACATGTCGGATAATAAAATCAAAATATTGTATGTTGACGTTCAAGATTTGTTTCCATTTGTATAATTCCCAGCATAAACGTTTCAAAAATCAATAATACCTAAATTTACAAAGCTGACGAATTCAATTAGAAGTTGTTAATTTCCAGAAATGGTAAAGAATTGGATCGAGAAACTAATGTTCCCTGAAGACTTCATGGTACGATCTTAAAAGTTTCAAACAGATTTCCAAATTTAGTCAAATTTAAACAATTTTGAGGGAGCGATTCATGTTTCTTCGCTCGTACAATTTTAGCCAACCGAGGTTTTGAACTTGCTCCAATCGAATGATCGGGGGGGGGGCATTATTTAGAAATAAATCAAAGCTTAGGTGAAATAGGTGAATTTTTGTTGGTTTTAAAGAAGTCCAAATCCCTAAGCCCATTTTATGCAATTTGTATACAAAGTTTATATTTTAAATGTAATTTCTATTTAACAAATTTTAGTAAATCATACATATTCTTAGTTCAAAGAATTTTGCGGTTTCGTAAAAACGTATGAAGTGGCATGGAGAAAATCGAAACAACAAACCACTTCTCAACTTGCAAACATCTTCCTTATAATATTTGTTTCCCAATCCAAACTAAATTAAAACATTCTTTCAATTTAATAACAAATTAAATGTAAAGTTTTTTTTTAATATTTGAATTTCCAGAAATCTTAATCCATAGTCTTAAAAACATTAAAAAGAACAGAACTAATTTTAATTGAAATTTTTACAGTGTTCATACAAAGTTTTCTATGAATGAAATCATAATTTTTCATCCCTTTTGTAAGTAAAAAATCATCCCTTCATAGACAAAATCGTCCTTTGTCTTTTTTCTTATAAAATATAGAAATTCTGTTAAGAGGTAGCACAATGTCAATAACGTGGAAACTTTTCATACAGTAAACTCGTAACAGGGAATTGATTGTATAAATGTACTACTGACAGCTGCTCATAAGTTCTGGACACTGCAAATACAACTGGAAAGCCAAAAGATACTATGGAAAGCAAAAAGATGTCCCTGGTACGAAAGCGGAAAGGAAAACACAGAAAGGAATATCAACCTCAACGAGATCAAGACGAGGTAACGCAGGAGCCACAAAGATCTGAAAAGGTGGACATCAGGACTATCCAACGGATTAGAAGATCGAAAGGACATGTTTAAATCGAGAGCAGTTGTTCAAATCAGAGTAACTACAGTGCTAACCTCAAAATATCTGGAGAAATAGGCACCGATCAACGTAACCTCTCGTTGCATACTATACTACATGACCATTTCTACAAAATAAGCGTAATCTGATACTACGGTAATATTGATGATATGAGGATGAAGCCAATGACTTTTTTTAGAGCATACAAATGTTTTTAAACTATTATAAGACTTTAGAAGCGCTTGTACGAATTCTGTATTTAAAAGGATGTTTAAACCTTTAAGTACTTTTTTTTATTTTGTGAAGTATTTTAAATATTTATTGAAAATGCTTTCAAGTGCGCTAGTGAAATTTTATAAATCTATTGTTGGAAAGTGACAATTTCACTATTCTTCTTATAAAAATTTTAAGTTGTGATATAAATTAAAAAATCATCCTTTCAACAACGAAATCATCCTTTTTACCAATATTTTGTCAAAAATCATCCCTTTTCATTCTTTTTTTTTAATTCTTAAAATAATTTCTTTCAATTTTTTCTTCTTTTATCATCCCTTGTATGAACTCTGTCTAATTTTAGATTGTTTGAGAAATGTTTCAAAATTTCTAGATCTTAAGTGAAAGACTTAAAATGTTTAAAGTTTTAAAAAGGATACCAAAGTCTCGATATTTGTCTAATACAAAGCTTAGTTTAGCTATAAAATGTAAGATTTCACTGTATCAGAACCGATTAAAAAGCAAATGTTAAGAATCTTTCTGGATCTCGTACACTTTCTATGAATCCTTGAAATCTCTTATGCTGTTCTATAGAGTTGTTTCTCAATCGATGTTTTTCGAGTTTTACCAATAAATTAATTAATTAAATCTAATATTTAATTTAAAATTTTTGTCGAGGAAAGAATTCATTTCTTTCCTTTTTCAAATCTCCCCCAACAATGCTAATAATAATAAAAAAAAAAAAAAACATTCTAAAACCAACTTTTTAAATAAGGGGGGGGGGGGGGGG
>HF911365.1:8300-21900 GCA_000341915.2 Megaselia scalaris
GGGGGGGGGGGGGGACATACATTTTTTAATCAAAATTAAGCTTTTTTTGAGAAATTTAAAACAATTGTTTAAAAATATTTCTCAAGCATTTCATCAAAAAAGTCTTTAGCATCTCAAGCAAAATCGACGAAAAAAGTCTCAAGGATCTCAAGCACTTGAGATTTAAAAAATCGGGTGGAAGGCCTGTGATATTGAACATCCTGGAGATCCTGTGATTTTTTTTAAAGATGAAGATATTACCCAGCAACACAGTTTAATTTTGAACGAGATTCATAAATAGCTAAGGTTGTTTTTGAGATTCTTGGGCATAGTATAAGTATTGATATTGAAGATCCAAGGAGAATTTGAATTAACCATTATAATTTTTTTTAAAGATTTTGTATAAATATTTTTCTTATTCGGTAATTGTCAAGCTAAAGAAATATGGGATATGCTCTGATATTAGGAATCATTTTCAAGAACATTATGATCTTGGCTCTTTACCGCTTTATTTTGAGAAGATATTTTGTATCTCAACAGTCACTGTCACAATCACAGACTTTCAAAGTTACATTTACTGTCACAGTCACTGCCAGAAGCAATTCAATTCACATGGCACGTTCAGGTTTTGTTCAAATTCTTATAATTCCTAAAATCACCAGTTTAGCACAGTCTGTAATTGTCTAAATTCCATGTAACTGTCACAGTCACTCACACTGTCACTTTCAAAGTTACAGTCATATTCAGGTTTTCTTTGAGGTTCTTATAATTCATATAATCACTGTCGCAGAAACTGTCACAGGAAAACAAAAATCTACTTTTATGAGGCCAACTTTTAGTTGTACTCTTACAGCATCCAAAGAAAAAAGTTGTTAAATTCCTAAAAATCCTATTTTGAATCGACAATTAAAGTTCTAAAATATTTATAAAACTAAAGTTGCTGAATTAACCACTATTTTGAAAAAAGTAAAAAAAAAGAAATGACACCTATGGGACTCGAACCCTGATCTTCTCTATGACATTCAAATACCATTCAGCCTTTCGAATCGTTACACTTAGCAAAGAAAAAATTAAATACATTTTATAATCAAGAAAACATTTTTTTAAATTATTTAAAAAAACTAACGTTTTTAAATTCTACATCTTTGTTTTAAAAAAGTGGTTTTTCAAACATCAATTTTTCTACAACTAACGTTTTCCTACAATGGTCGTATTGAAACCGGTTGGCTGTAAGAACTGTACCATAAAAATGCTCCGTGAAAGATCCTAGTTTTTTCCGAGATGCAAGACTAATACATCACGTATATTCATAGTCTGTAGTTAAAGTTTTTAGTATAAAATGACCTTTGACAATTTGAGACTAAAACATCTTTGGGGCTTTGTATATCCCAGCAGTTTTGTTTGTCTTGGCTTGATATTTAACTATTATTTCAGTTAATGTTTCTAGAAACATACTTCACTTGATCCTAAAGAGATCATTTATAACCTGAAGTCGGCAACTGTTCTTTTACTAAGGCTTCGTTAGGATATTATTGATGATTGTTGAACGTCTTCAACGTCCACATATTCAAAGCACAAAGGTTGTCTTCTAGTACTTTCCTGTCAGGCTATCTTAAAAAGGGTAATGGAGAACTTTTTCTGTAGATTTACCTTTCACATAATTTGTAATCTCTTAATAAATTTTGGACAAATTTCTTCAAAAATTGTATAATTTAAAAAAAAAATCAAATTTCAAGCACCACAATTACTCTCAAAACTCAAATTGTAATTAAAATTCCAAATAAACTAAAGTATGTAAATTAAAAAATCTAAATTTAAATAAAAGTACTAATAAATAATAATTAATTAGAAAAGTCTGTATAAAATATTAATAGCATATAATTCCTTGCCTAGCAAATGTCACGTTGATATCTGAAATGCACTGCGCATTCCTCTCTCTCTTCTATATTTTTTGTAGTTTTTTTTTAATATCTTAAACTATATATTTTATTAGTTAATTTGCTTAACGTTTTCATTTTTCGCGTAATCTCCTTTATTGTAAATATAATTTCTTTCTGTAAAAAGACGATGTAGATTTTGATATCAGAGGTGAAGAGACTCCACTTTCTTGATGGGCCTTCATTTAGACAAGCAGGAAGATGCAGATGAATTCTAATCTGTCGTCGCAGTCGTCGTTTCTGCTGCTTCAGCTGGATGGAAATTTTTTACGACAATTGCAGTTATTTTTAGGTTCTAAATTATCTACTTTCTTTGGATTACTATAGTTTAGTACAGTGGATTGTGTATATAGAGTCTGTGTAAATATGTTTGCATTTCGTATTAAATTTGTTTATTTGATTGGAGTGGAAAGTTCTGATTTGTATAGTATATCGATGAAATAGAGTCATAAGACTTTGACTGGTCTCTGATAAGGTTGACGGTGACAGTCGAAATAGAGTCATGTTTCCTTCATAGTTTAGATATAAAGTTTATTTATAAATTTGTTTAATTATACTCATAAATTTTAATCTCTTTGTGCAAATTTTGAATCAAGTTGATGAACTTTGATTAATATAATCTGTGTAACAGAAAATTAGTCCAAGTCGTAATTAAAATGCAAATTATCACAGAATTCTTTGCACTCGATACTTTTTCTTCATTACTCATAAACCATATCTTGAAATTGTATTTCCTTTGTTTTTCAAAATTTCTTAGATTTTACTAAAAGATTGGATTAATTTGGAGAACAATATAAAAAGAACCAAAAGTTACGTAATCTAAGTTTAAATTAAAAGTCTTACATAATCAATAAAACCCATCAGATTGAAGATAAATGATTATTAATTAGTCTTTATGTCAATAGAACGACGACTTAATTGCTCCAACTAGTAGCAAAAACCAAATAAACGCCTCAAGTTCAACAGCATCTAAAACACGCAACATCTGTAGCTATTCATAGCAGCTATGTTCGCATGCCACCGTCATTGATTTATATGTGTCCTCATTCGAAGTGTTCTGGGTGCCCCCGGCGGCAAAACTTTTGACAAATTCTTGCTAATTTACCGGTCGTTTGATGGTCTTTTTTGCAGGGGCGGATAATATTCTTGTTTTATGTTTGAAAGTAATTTTTCAATTATGTGGGAGGATAACATTTATGCTGACATTTCAGAAAATTAAATATTTATTTCAGGATTTGTCGTAAGCATTTATATATTCAAAGGAAGATGAAATTCTTTGAAATGTATTAATAGGAAGCTCTAGAAAGGGATTTCCAGCTGTTTCAGTTTAATATCTGAGCGAATTTTATATGTTGAATGGATGAAATTGTATTGTAGAGTAAATTACTTCCTTTAACCATTTATTATTGTAGGAAATTTCTGAAAATCATTTATAGATATGACTAAATAGTTTGTTTGTCATGTATAGAATATAAATTCTTGCAAATCTTTTATGTCTTGGATATTTAGTTCACGAACCTTTAAAAAAAAAACTATTTTAAAGATTTTTCTAAAAAAATATTATAAATCAAATATTCAATTACTCACAAACAATAATTTTTACTTCTTGCAAGTAAAGCTCTTAAATATTCAATATTTGAATATCAGAAAATCTTTAGCTTTAATAATTAATCATATAAATAGCTCTTGTGTCTTTGATATCTAGTCCTCAAACCATTGAAGGAAAATTATTTATTATATTTTGCCAGAATAATCAAAAGATTTAATAAGGAAATCAACTTATAATTTAATTAAAATCTTAGAATTTCAAGTAGAGCTTTTGTGTCTTTGATATTTAGTTGAAACACAAACCATCTCTTTGGTGTCTTTGATATTTACTTCACAAACCCTGTACAAAATTCCTCATTTACAAAACAATAAAATTGAATTAATCTAAAAATAATAATATACGTTTCCCCCAAAAATTGCAATGCACGCCCCACGACCAGACTCATAAAGCGAGCAATGATTGCTCTTAATTGAATTAAAACAACAGTCGCAGTTAATTAATTTTTGCCCATCACCACCTACTAACTAAAAACTAAGCTAAACACAGCGAAATCCACAAATTTGACATATGTCGCTCTTCTATTCCCATGAATGACAGCTTCCACAAAGATTATCAGAACAGAAGCAGTTTCTATCTCTATACTAACTAGTTAGTTCACTTTACTAGGTAGTTAGTTAATATGTACACTAGTTTTGTGTAACCTAAACTAACTAAATATTATAAATCTAAAAAAAATTATTTATATTTTCCCCATTTGCGTGTTTAACAAATTCACAGGAATTTCGTAATTGCTCCAATGGGGATGGATCGACCATGTTTTTCCTTATGGCGGAAAATATATTTCTATACTTTTTTGAATTATTATTTCTGGCATCAAATAAACTGTCGCCCTTTGTATATTTTATGAACATGTACAAAAAATCAGACATCTTGGCGTCTGGGAGTCAAAAGTTATGACCTAGCCAAGGAGGCAAAAACTATATTTTGGTTTAAATTTTTAATACAAGAAAATAGAAAACAGAAAACAGCCTTCCTCAAAATCTATCCACCTGTTTTTCATAGATGTCACTCAAAGAGACTCCAATGTTTCTCTTTTGTTTTCCTCAAGCTTCTAAAAATTCCAATCTAAAACCTGAAACTATGTTTCTCTTTGACGCTCAAATTGTACTCAATTTGAGTGGGAAAAGTTAGTCATGTTAGAAGAGGACGCAATGCTTTTAAAGCTTTTGAAATTCTTTGCAAAACTTTCAGTGATAAGGTCTGTGGTTTGGTCTGTGTGGATATTGTTTGAATTTCAAATTATTATATTTTTCATATTATTTGAAGAAATGAAAGGTAGAAGTTAATATCGTGAAATGGTTGAGTCATTGGCGTCGTCAATTGATAAGGAAATTCAGTATTTACACTCAATTGTGTTTCCATTGACTCTTAGATAGGTTATCTTTCAAGATAAGATATTCAAATTACGACTTTCTATTGGAATTTTTTATTTGTATTTACTTCGTTGGAAGAAGGAAATGTATAATTTTTAGGATTTATTTTTCTAAATTGATTTTTTATATATAAAAATTCCATTTTGTACCAAACAGGATAGAATGTTGATAATAATTTTTCATTGCATTTGTATTAAATTTAATACAAAAATAAATTTTGCAGAAAGTTTATCCGATGTGCTCATTTTAAGATTTTCTGCCTTTAAAATCAAGAATTCTACAAAAAATCATTTTGTACCAAACCGGGAAATTTTGAAAATATTTTTTCATTGTATTTCTACTAAATTGATAATTTTTAGTACAAATATTATAAACTATCAAAAAAGAAAATAAATTCAAAAGCATTTTTGTAAATGCATTTTAAATTAATTCCCTATTTAGTACAAACAAAAATTTTTCCAAAAAAATATTTGCTATTTGGAAATTGATAGTAAAAAATATATCCTTGTTCCAAAGAAAGGAAATTTTACACTAAACATATTTTTATTTTGCTTTTCAAAAGTATATTGTACTAAAAAATATCTGTAATAAAATCGCAATTTAGCACTGTTTTTTTTTACAAAAGTATATTTTTGTTTTTGTACTAAAATTTCCCCATTTTATAAAACTGTGTATAAAAAAGGGGAAGTTTTAGTACACATTGTACTAAAATTTTGATACAAAATAAAATTTTGTACAAAAATAAAAGGGAAATTTTAGTACAAAATGTAAATATTGTTTTTTATTAAACATGTTTAAAATGAAGCAAAATAAGAGCAAAGTTCGCAAAGCTTTTTCATTTAATAGTTTCAAGTAGAAATTTTAATTATGAGTGAGGAATATTTCAATGTTTTTGTAAATTGATTCTAAAATTTCCCCTTTTTGTAAAATTTTGTACAAAAAAGGGGAAATTTTAGTACAAATTGTATGCAAATATCGTTTCTTATCAGAAATATTTTTAAACTGAGACAAAGCACAACGAACCTTTTTAACTACAGACAATAATATAATAAAAGAAGATTTGAAACAAAACAAAATTTTGTATAAAAGGGAAATTTTAGTACAAATAGGTTTTTTGAAACATGTTTAAAATGAAGAAAAATAAGCACAAACTTCGCGAAGCTTTTCATTTACAGACAAAATCTTGGAAACCTATAATATTACTAATATTAAGGTTTTAAACCAAAGATTATTCTAAAGCTTTATTGTTTACTGAAAACCTTTGAATTACCCCCGATCTTCAAACAGTTTGCTTATAAAACTAAATTTTTAAATTGTATTTAAAAAAAAATCTTCTGAAATGCGTGTCCTGCGCTATAATTACTCCCATTGACCTAAAAGAGAACCTACGATCCTACAAATCTACCCCTAAAAATAGTGCCCCAAAAAACCGAAAAAAGCTTTTTCTTCGAAACCAGTCTGCGCAACGTCGTTTCTTTTTGTTTTTGTTTTGATGAAATGTGAACGAGAGAGAAACAGAAAAACACACACCCTCCAGCTCGAGTCAAACATCGAACAGATACTTTAAGGAATTTATTCGTTTCGGCTCATTGAAGTACGTGGAACGTACGCGCGCGGCCGTTGTAGATTTTGTTCTTCTTTACAAAATAAAAAAGTTTAAATTAAATCTAAAAAAAATATATATAATTTTTTAAAAAAGTGTTTCTTTTGAATAAATTCTTGATGCAAATAAGAATTTAAAAAAAAAGAGGGGGGGGGGTGAAGATATAATTTCCAAAGTTATTTGTCATAACAACCAAACTTCTTATAATTTCAATATTAAAAAAAAAATTTTATGAAAAAATTTGTACTTGAGTTCAAACCTCCCTAACTGCAAAAGTTTTTTTTAAGTTCTGGAGTTCGAATCTCACTAACTACATAATTTTTTTTTTAATTTCTTCAAGATATAATTATTAAAGTTACTTACAATCGTCATAACCAACATTTTTAAACTTCAAAATTAAAAAGAAAATTTTATAAAAAAAACATGTACTTAAGTTCAAATTTCCCTAACTGCAAACATTTTTATTAAAAAAAAAAGTATAATAAAAAATTCTCAAATTGATTACTACTCACAGTGTTCAACTACCAACTTTTCAATATTTCAAAATCCTTTTTAAAAATTCTTTGAAAATCTGTTGAACCTTTGTCAATATGAGAATACCATCATCTGTTTCGGTCATTCTGCCAGCAAAGCTTTCGCTTTTTTCGTCATAATTCACAGTGAATATCAGATGAGCAGAGCCGGATGTTTTGTAGTTGCAAATTATAGTTTTTTTTAGTTGTTGTTATTAGTTAGTTAGTATTAGTTGCTATGGTTCGCTGGCAATACCAGCAGAACACAGACAATTTTCAAGCATTTTTTATTCATCAAATAGAAAAATCGATTCTCTGGCGCGGTAGGAAAGGTAGAAAAAAAGGTTGTTCAAAGAATATGGAACTGAATTTCAGCTCAAAGACAGACACTGATTGTTGTGAAATATGCAATTTGCGTTGCTTTGGTTGTTTTTTAACATTTAACCTTCATCAATAACGTATATTTAACAAATAATTTTTTATTCTTGGGTTATTTTGAGTCACAAAGAACGCTTTCACGTGGAAAACAAGGAAATATACAAAGTTGTTTTTTAATGTCAAATTATCTAACATGCTCTTTTAAGGAAGTTATTTTTAGAGTTGAAATTTCGTGATTCGATTTCGTTTATTTATATAAATAATTTTGCAATGGAAGTTTTATATAAATTTTACTAATTTCTTGTGACAATTTCATACTTTTTCACACTTTATTTTTAGATTGGAATTTTTTACGTAGAAAAACATTTCAATTACTTTCGTTTATAAAACACTTTGAAAGCCAACTGTTACGTTTCATCTGTCAAAACTATGGAATACCCCAAAATCTAAAAATATTCATCCTCCAAAAGAAAATTATTTATAAATTACTCATAATATTTAAACAAATCTGACTAAAAAAAAACACACAACAAAACAAATTAAATATTATCTAATACAGAAAGAAGAACTGCAAATGTTATAGGAAGTCACGGCTAGATGGAACTACTAATATTCAACTAGTTACTGACTACCATCTCATCTATCATATGCTAAGCCAAAGGTCATGTGCGCAGAAAACCTGTCTGCAAATGAATCACATTTAACTTGGAAATAATCTCATTCATCAATTTGAATATACAAATTAAAAGTATGGTTGAAATTGCTAAAATATCTATCCATCTATAAACATATAGCTAAAATAACTATAAATATATAGATATTGTATGTATAAAATTGAGTTGAGTGGAGTAAAGAAATAGACTGAGTCTGTCTCAGCTTTATACTACATATCTATCTGAAAACTTGTTTTTCAAGATTAAAATGAAACTTTTTCTTTATTTTATATTCAATTCAATTCTGGTTCTAAATAATTTTTCAATGAAAACAACAAAGTCATATCAGATGGGAAGAGAATTTAATGAGTAGGTTGATCTCTTTCAGTGATACTTTTTTCTTCATATTATTTTTATTATATTCTGTACATTGTACAAGAATTAATATGGTTGTGGGGAAAGTATGTCAGAAATTTATTCTTGAGGAGGTGGAAAAGTGGGGAAGGAGGTGCAGTTTTTCTATGATTTTTGAGAGTAATTCAAAACTTTTTTGTATTCTTCGGAATTGAAAGGATACTGTGGTAGACGTCAGTGGGTAATTGGAAGGTTCTTAGATCCCAGAATGCAATATCTCTTCAGGAATTTGTTCTGAAGAGGACCCTGGACTATTTTTAAAAATATGGAAACATTTCAAATCTGCTAACTTTTCAAATACAGGAAAATAAAAAAAATTTACTAAAAAATAGTAGGGCCAAAATACGGCCCAATTTTGTTCATATAATAATTTTTTGGTTTTCAAATTCAAGAAAATTAAAAAAAAAAACTATTGGCCGTATTTTCGGCCTACTACTATATTGTCTATAGATCAAGGTTGAGAATTTTTCCAACATTCTATAAAAATAAGAACTTGAGACAATTAATATTATAAAAGAAAACTTGAATTATAATTATAAAAATAATTTTTGTTCCAAAAAACCCTTTCTTATTTTAACAAAAATGACATTACCGACAGAAAATAAATATCTAAATACAAAATCCCGTGACACCCATGAACTTCAGCAATCAACACGTGAAATAGATACGTTATCAGAGGAAGTAGAATCAGCTATCAATATAATTTGATAGTAATAAAACTAAAACCTTTCACTAATTATAAATATATTAAAGTATATTAAAATTGCAAGACCTTGGAATTTAACAACTCCCATTTACCAAAGTCTACAAAGTCCAAGAAAGCCAAGACCACCTTATCTAATAATACTAAAAAAAGAGGCATAAACTAAAATCAGCGCGATGACATCGAAGCTCTAGAATGCAGTTTCTGCTGTGCGTTTTTCATTTCTCGGTTCCGTTTCGCATTGCATTGCGTTGGGCACGCTATGTGCACCAATTTGGCACTTGCAACACACAATTTCATTTTCCTCTAATTGAATTTTGCAGTAAAATGATTCATATACACTACAAATTTTATGTGAATTATAGTTTCTATGATTTTTGCAAGAGTAATTGCGAATTTCGTAGTTTGTGTTTTTTCTTAAAAGGTTTAGGTGTGAATTATATGAAATAAATTTATGGGGAAAAAGAACAAGTTTTGTAAAAATGTTCCTTTTTAAATAAATTTAATAGGAAAAAAGTTTATACTTCAAAATAGTATATAAATCAATTGAATAGAAAAAAACCAAGTTTATACTAAAAATTAGTATAGTTGCGAATTGTACGAGGGAAATATTTTATTACTTCCAAATATTCCATTTCCTTTTTTCAAAGTGCCTTGGAATGCAATCCTTAATGGAATTTAGCCGGTCTGCTGAAATGCTGTTATTTAATCGGCACACCTTTATTATTATCTACTTGCGTGATTGTATTATCTAAATAAATACGTTGACTAAAATTTAATAATATTAATAATATTTTTACCAAATGATAACACACAAAGTGTTAGTTCATATTCACGTCAAACTGAAATGTATACTTGAATAATAACTTAAATTAAAACAAAAACTTAAATGAGTCATATAAAAAGTCGTACTTGACTTTCTGGAAAGACAATTACATCTGTTGTGTTGATGATTAAGTAATTGATGAGTTATCATTTCTATTTAATTTTTTTAAATTAAATTTTAAATTTCGTATTGATGTATTTCGAAAAAGAATAGTTGGGACTTATACGAGTAAAATTTGTTCCAATGTAAAATAAAAATTTCTAGTTTTTTTTTATTTCAAACAGTTTCATTCTTTTTAGTTTTCAAAATTTTGAAATCTTCTACTTTTTACTTCTGCAAAATAGAAAAGTAGAGTTTTTATGAGTGGTTGCGAATTTTACGAGTGAAATTTCATCAAATAACATTTTTAAGCTTTATAATAAATAAATATTTTTTTTTTTAATTTCAAAAAAACAATAGTTGAGAATTATACCAGTGAAATTTCCTAAAAATTAGTTTTCTTCAATTTAGAATCTAGACGATTTTAGTAATCTCTTTTCCAAGAAAATGTCCATCAAATCTTAAATTTTGTCAACCAATATAATATATTTCTGTAAAATTGAAACTATTTAAATTAATAGTTCACATATTATTTATATAGTTCATTTTCTTGTAAAGAAGAAATCGAGAAATTTATTTTTACACTTGTGCACAAATCACTTCGTAGACATTTAGTCTCGTCAGAGAATCGACCCTATTTGCGGTTGAGTATCATTCTTAAAAGGGTCTCCTTTGTATCTTTATTTCATTGTTAATAAATATCTTTTCAGACACTTTTTTTCATAGAAAAAAATTAATAAACTGTACATACTTTTTCGAAGAATTTTCTTATCTTATTTTCGGAGAAACAAGATTTTAAGAAATAATTTCCTGATGTGATAATATTTTTAAAATAAACCTCAATAATCAAGTTTTTTTATTCTTTCATGGTCACAATTTTCTGTTTGTAAAGTACTTGAAACTTAACAATTCAACAAGAAGGTTAATTGCAGCATTGCACAAAATACCTAGAAGTGATTTAATCACGTCATTTTAAATTTAATTAGTCCCCTCTGAATCATCAAACAATTTAAACTAATAGTTAGTAACATCTCTAAATTAATTGGTGTTACTCCCAGTTATAAGAGCAAAGCTCAAAAGTTTTAATTATATTTTATATCTAAATAGTATTTTATATGAATTCCCAAACCATCTTGTAAATATTTGCATACAATTCTACTCGTTTGATGATACTAAAACAAATGGAATCAAGGAGGAATTACTTATAAATTGAATAGAATTACAAATAAGCTCGGTCGGTTGTTAAATAGAAGAAATTAAAAAGCTAAACAATACTTTATACTATCTGAATGTCTGTCATGATGCTTTTCATGAATTTACACTGAATAAAAATAAAACTTTATTGTTTTGATCTCTAATTGATTTGTAGTTTTTTTTTTGTTATTTGATTCTTTATTGATTGTCAGTAATTGTAGGAGTTTTTGTAGTCAACCACAAAACAACATATTCATCATTTACTTTCAAAAATATTTTAGTTGTCAAAGTTTTATGTACATAAATCTATAAGACAAAATTTTATAATTAAAAAGTTCAAACTATCCTAAATATGAACCACAAAACTACTTAGTTGTCATTCTAAAAAACCACAAAACTACAACTAAAATTCAAATTAAAAAAACTGAAATTGGAAAAAGTTGGTAGAAAAAATGTTTTTATTTTCCAAAAAGTAAAAAATATTGATAAAACAAACAAATCAAAAAGTCTCCAACCAACACATTTGTAGCCAACCACAAAACTACAAACTACTTTTTTTTTTAGATTGCAAAGTATTTTCATTTACAGAAATCTATAAGCAGCTCAACAGAGTTTAAAATTTAATAAGTTCAAATTATCCTCTGGTCAAACTGTGAACCACAAAACTACATAGTTGTCATTCGACAAAACTACAACAAAAATTCAAATTTAAAAATGAAAAATGTGCATTACTCACAAACATTTTCTTAAAACAAAAGCAAATATATACATAACGCTCCCTAAATAGCATAGAATCTATCCTATTTTCGTCACCCGGAACGAGAAGACATCATCCATCTGGCAGCATCCCAATATTAATACAACCTACCATGGAGAAATAATTCCTCTAAAAATATATGCCAAAAACAAAATTATATGTCATTTTGAGCCTTTATAGATTCATTATTTTTCCATAGCAATCAGAATAGAACCATTGACCTTTTTTTTTTTTTCTTATTTTAAATAATATTCTTCCTATATTAAATTTCTTTTGTTTAATTGTTATTATTTGTTACTTTTTGTCGTCATAAAGAAAGTCTGTCGACAAAAGTTGTCTATCAGCAGTCACACGTTTTTTATTCTCTAGTCGTCTCTCTTTATTTGTGTTATTTGCCTTATCTAATTGAATAAAATATATATATGTGCCTCATGCCCATAATGACCGACCTTACATACTTCACTCACTCAAGCAGTCAATGCATTTATATTGCTTTAGGGGGGATCGTGTGGAGTTGTCAGTTACTAAATAAAAAAGAGAAATATGTTCTTAGCAAATATTTTGCGGTTATAAATTTCATCTTTTGTTTTTCAACAATTTTGAGGTTACCGCTTCCGACATATTTTGTCATTCTAAGAAGTAATTACTTTATTTATTTTGCAAGAAAGTTACTAATTTTTGTTGTTTGTGAGGAATTTAGAAATTTTTGGTTATCATTTGCGTACATTTATAAAGTCTCAAAGAAATTTCATGTCATTGTTTTTAATTACGTGGTCTTAGTAAGTTCTTTTAAATTTCACATATCAAATTGTTATCCTAAACTGTCCTAGATCGAGCCTCTGATTGCAAATTTGGCCTATTAGAGGTTCAATATAATAGTAGATTTATATACTATGTGGGTTTAATCCTAGATCGAGCCTCTGATTGCATATTGTTATGGGCTATCAGAGGTTCAGAAGCTCAATTAGCATTCAGTTTTTTTTAAATTTATAATTACGGACTATGTCATGGCTTATTTTAAGAGCGTATTTTCCTTACTTGTAATTAAATGCGCTTTTTGTAGTTTTCGAAAATCTCTGATTGCATGTTAAAATGTGCTATCAGAGGCTTATATAGCAATCAAAATTTATGATTACGAACTGCAATATCAAAAGTATTCTAATCTAAGCTTACTTTCTAGTTGTAAATACTTTAGTGTAAAATTTGTAGTCTTTGGTCAAGCCTCTGATTGCATGTTGAAGTATGCTATCAGCAGGGTTCGTACAAAGGATCAAAAGGGGTCAAAAGGGATCGTAAGGGCTCATTTTACACCACAGGGATCAAAAGGGCTCAAAAAGGATTATATCACTATATTTTCTTCAAAAAGGGATCATTTTAAGTTTGATAAGATAGATTTTGTAATGAAATTTAACCAAGATTTCGTGTACAATGTTAGATTTAATTTTAAAAAAATTCGCTAGCGCGAGCATTTTCTTTATTTTCTTAAAAGTATTAGTTTTTATTTTATTTTATTTTACGGGGGGGGGGGGGGGGGGGGGGGGGGGGGGGGGGGGGGGGGGGGGG
>HF911365.1:22800-37573 GCA_000341915.2 Megaselia scalaris
GGGGGGGGGGGGGGGGGGGGGGGGGGGGGGGGGTATTGGAAAGAAAATAGGGGGATCATTTTGAAAAATATTTTGGGATCAAAAGGGATCAAAAAGGATCATTTTGATATGAGAAATTTTTGTACGAACCCTGTATCAGAGGTTCAAATAGGAGTAGTACCTTAAGAACATTCAATAACTTTTACAATTACGGACTTTAAAATAACTTATGTATACTTGCCAATCTTCTGATTGCCTTCCAAATTATGAGAGACTCATAAAAAAGTGATAGTGCCTCAATTACCTCAAATTAACCTCGTATAGCAATTATTTAATAAATTTAAACAACATTTTTTATCTAATGAAGCAACTTAAAAACTTATAACTTTGCATGTAATAAATATAGTATAATTACTTAATTTATATGATATATGTAAATGGAAAATAAATATGCACATTTGTTTGGGAGTAACTAAAGGAAAGACTTGACACTGAAAGAAATTGTATGTGAAAACTTCAATTACTCAGCACTTAACGGAAAAGTTTTAAACTCGTGACTAAAATTGTTAATGTCTCAAATCGTGATTGCAGTATCTGAAATCCAATGACAAGGCTTTATTGAATCTAGAATATATTTAACCGAATGTTAACACCGTGTTCTTAGCACTTGAATCTAGAAATTAACACATTCGAGGTGCTAGCGACAGTGTGAATAACAAAATTTCCTTTAATGTTGATCCAAGAAACCAAACATTACACCCAATTTCCATATTATTCATCATCGTTGACACGAAACGTGCCTCAAACCCATTTACCAAACCCACCCTGCCTACAACAATGCAGCAAATGCAACAAACTTTTCTATACTTTTATACAATATGTATAGAAATATATAAAAAATTACAAAAAAAAAAAGCTGAAATTTAATTACACCCGCAGAAATATTTCATGTCGTCTCTTAAATATTTCTGTATGCAAACTAGAAACACACATATTTTTTTCAAATAGTAAAACCCGGTCATCGAACTGGTTGGCGCTTTGACAGACTTTCGATTTGACGGTTTGGCGTACGGTCAAAATCAACGGTCGACCTCACTAGTTTCAGTGATTTTAAATAGATCCACGACCAAAGCCAAACAAAGCCGTTCAAAGAGCCAGCGACTTCGACTGTGGAATTGAAATTGAGTTGGAAAAAAATATAAATAAAAATTATAAATTGAATTTAATAATTACGTCATTGCTTGATATGATCATGATGGAATTATATGAAGATAATGAATGAATAATTATCGTCTTTTAGGGGGATTTATAGTATAAAATTAAAGAAAAATATTAAATATTATAAGTGTAATTATAGCTAGAAATATCTCTCTATAAGCCTTCTGCGATAGGAAGCAGAAATATTATTATATTGCAATTGTTTCTTTCGATTCCAATGAAGAAAAAATATCAAAATATATAGAAGCAATATAGCTAAATGTACTCATTTTCAGTTTCATAACAATAAAACGCTGTATAACGACTTGAATCATATGTTGTTTGCGCATTTTTTATAGCTATATTTGAGCATAGCAGCAGTCAGAGGATTTTCATTAGAATAATTTTGAAAAATTTAATTTTTGGAAAAAAAAAAGAATTTGTAGTTGGTAGGATTTGAACTTGAGATTTAGAATTATAATGATATTTGATGGTACCTGAAGTTAAGCTTTGTTTTTCCATAAATGTCTTTTTGCTAGAATATGAAGAAATGGAATTTAAATAAAAAATAATTTGTAGTTAGTGGGATTTGAACTTGTTTTTTTCCATTAAATTTGATATTTGATGGTAATTGAAGTTTAGATGTTAATATTTGTCCAATATACCCAACGGAGATTAAGACTGTGCTATAATAGAGCAAATTACAAAAATAAAAAAAAAATTTAGTTTGTGAGATTTGAACTTGATATTATATATTTTCATTAACTTTGAGATTAATTGAATATTAAATGATACATTTTCACTTTAAGATAGAAAGCTTTTTTACACAAATTACAATGTTTTGAAAAAAAAAATTGTAGTTGGTAAGATTTGAACTTGGGATTTAATATTTTCATAAATTTGCTTGTTGGTTATTAAATCTGATTGTTTTTCCCCAATATATAGCATAACATGTATTATACACAAACTAGAAATATTAAAAGAAAAAAAAAGAATTTGTAGTTAGTAGGATTTGAATTTGATTTTTTTCCATAAAATTTTATATTTGATGGTAATTGAAATTGAGATGTTATTTTTTTCTAATATAACGTAAGGAGATTAGAACAAATAACAAAAATTTGATTAAAAAACAATGTTGTAGTTTACGGGATTTGAACTTGATATTTCATATTTTCATTAATTTTCAAATATTTGATGGTAATTGAAGTGAGATATTACATTTTTTTAATATAATGTAATCAGGTTTTTATATTATAGACAAATTTGTAATAATAAAATAAAAAATAATTGTAGTTTGTGAGATTTGATGTTGATTTTTCATATTTTCTGTAATTTGATTGTAGTTTAAGATTGAAATGTTAAATTTTTCTAATATAACATAAGATATGTTTTTCTTATACTACAAACATTATAGACCGATTTCCAAAAATAAATTGTAGTTGATGAGATTTGAACTTGACATTTCATAAAAACCAAACCAAATATTAAGAACAAATTCTGAAATTACCGACAATAATAAAGAAAAATCTTAAGAAAATGTTCTCTCACTGCACATATTTAATATGAACGAACGTCAACATTTATAGAGAGTAATATGAAGTGTTTCTGTTGCTTTTGTTTCAATTTTTTCTTCCCCATATACAAACTGAACTATAAAACTATATGTGAAATGAAGAAATTTATACTTTCGTTCGTAATTACGTTCATATATTGTTGTGGATGTAGTCAATTGCAATAAAATATATTAATTGCGGTAATTATTTATGGTTGGTACTGACCGAAACGAGCAGAGTTGACTGATGTCATATGACGGTTCCACAGTTCCTTCCTTTTGACAGAAGGTTATTCTGGTACACACACCGATATGACTGACTTTCACTGTGAAATTTTTCTTATCTTTTATTGACATAAATCATTTAAGTTTACAACATAACCCTGATAAAAAGTTCGTTCACTTCTCATCAATTTATTGAATGAAATTGAAATATAATAGTATTCTCTGCTCCTTGTTGGTAAATATTTGTCCTTATAAGAAAGGATATTAATTTGTGAAAATATATATTTTTTATTATCTTAGTTTATTTAGAAACCAACCTCAATAAACATAAACTTCTTATGAAAGTAAATAATTACAGAAACATTTCCTTTCCAATTGTTATTTCAACAGTTTTTCTTCGACTAGATTCGATTTCATTTTACGCCTCTTCAAATGCTAAATTACGCCTCTTCAAATGATCGCTCTTCTCCACTTAAATACCAATTGGAAACAGTGCCATTTCCTTTGGCACCATGTGCAAGAAGATTGAACTTTTATTATCTTCTTTTTTTGTGGAAACCTTTTCTGTAGCCAAAAAATGACCACACCTTGGTTTGGAGGTTTTTCTTTTTTTCCTTTGCACTTTGGATATATTTTTGTCTTTTGGATTGTAAAAATGTTAGTTTCTTAATTAAAAATATACAAATGGTTCGAATATGAACTATCGAATTATTCTAAAAAGTTTCTTCTGTGGTTAAAATATACAATATCTAGAATGTAAATCCTTTTCCTAAGTATTGATTGCACTTTGTAAATTCTTTTATTAAGCAATGGCTTTAACTGAAATGTTGAGTTCCTGAAACTAATATTTGTGGTTTGAATATACAATATTAAGTATATAAACCATAAATTTATTTTTAGAATTATTTATGCTTTGAAGATAAAATATCCAAATCTAAAAACATTTTTTTTAATTACATGCTTTTTAATGAAGCTAGTTCGTAAAGCTAAATTTTTTACACAAATTTTATTGCGTCTAAAAAAATTTCTTTTCAAATTCAGAATATGATTGGAGCATATCGAATATTCAATATTTAATATGAAAACCATATTTAAAATAAAAGTTTTACTTAAATATTGATTACCGTTTGTGATTTGAATATACAATATCTAATACAATAACCACTGATTCAGTTCTTTGATTATTTATAGTAGGTTTGAAGATAAAATAGCCAGAGCTAAACCCAATTTTTTTATAATTACACACTTTTCCATAGCATAAGTTCGCAAAGCTAAATTTAAAACAAAATCCAATTTTCTTTCTAAAACCTAAGTGTGCAATCTAATTTCACTTAAAGTTAATTATCTAATATAAAACTTTTTATAAGAACCTAGACTTGTAAGGCAAAATCAATTACCCTGAAACCCCATTAAATAAAACTAAAATAAAATATATAAAAAGAAAAAAAAACTAATAATAATTTCGCTAAATGACGAACGGCCATGGTGAACCTAGAGATGACACTAGTTTGCATAACTCGGGGTAAGGTCGCTTAATTGGATTCTCAATGTATTGTATTTTTTACTTACGTGTGGTGTCTGTGTCCAACATCCAGAGAACACGCTAAATTGGATTATTGCGTTTAATATTTCAATTTTCTTTTCTTACTTGCTTGCTCGTTGGCCTGCGATGACTCTTCTCTAATGTCGCTAATGTCTGTTAAATACATACAACAAAACAACTTAAGCAATAAAACAGCCGTTTATTTATACATAATATATACATTCTGTCACCCATTTTCCACTTAAAAATTAAGATCAAAATCTTACTTTCATGGAGCACACATTCACTTAAAACGAGAATTCAGGGATCAGATCAGATTCATTCTACCTTCGAATAAATTATAATCGTCGCAAGCCAGCTATCTCTGCAAATATTTTACAATTGTCATTGCTCTGGCTTCTGTTTAGCTGCTACTGGCTTCTGTGAAATTGCTTATAAACTGTTGAAATTGAAATTGTTCTAATTCTATTTCTTTAGGTTTATGTATGAGATGATTTGAGTTGTATCTTTGCTAAGAGCTTTAATTTGAAACTTTTAAACAGAAGCTCTTTATTATTGGAAAATTTCTAATTCGAAGTGTGACTTAATGGTTGTCTTTAATAAAATCTTATAAGCTTCAAGATTTTAGCTTTTAATTAGCTTTCTCTTAAGCTTTAACACTTTTTGAAAGTTTGTGAATTACCTATTTTATTTTATGATGAAATAATTTGGTTGCAAAAGCTTTAATATTTTGTTTGCGTATAGAATATTTTGGTTCGTTTCTCTGCTAAAAGCTTGTGGATCAAATAAATTATTTTCATTTACCTGCTTAAATCTTTCTCTAGAATCAATTTCTTGCTAAAAATCTAAAATTGAGAGATATACCATTTGATTCTGAATATAACCATTTAACTACGTAAATAGTTAACTTTATTTTGCTGTCGTCGACATTTTTCCTCTGTATTAGCTTTTGATAAGCAATGAGAAATATGATGAATTATATTTACATTTCATTATTATCATATTATTTTAATCTTGACTTTTATTGTTGTATTTCTGACATTATCTGGATGTTTGTGGGTGTAACTATACCTTCACTAGTTCGTAAGCTATTCTAACTAGCTAAGCTGCTCTAGCAATTACGGACAACAACATCCATCACACATGATACATATTTGAAGTCAAGGATATTTGTTTTTCATTTACTTTTTGTTTTTCCAAGGTACATATTTCCACATATTTCAATTAGATAGTTTTTCTAGAGAAAATTTGGGTTACTCCCAGGATACTGCATTCTATACTTAAAAATATATGCTAGATAAAACTTGGATACTCCTTGGAACAGAACAATGAAAACATGTTTTAGGGTAGGAGAATTCCACATGAAAACATCATTCTTTCAGAATACAATTTCAATTTTTGAAATGTATTTTTTAGAACAATGCATAATATTCTTTGTTTCCTGATACAGGATTTTATAATGTGGGCTCTGTTCATTGTGTGGAGAGAGCAAAGGATATAAGGACGTTCTTGCAATATATTTCTTTTGAATCTTTTATATTCATAGTTCTCTTAAATAAAGTTTTAAACTTCAATTATATGAACTTTTTAGATAAATTTGTTTTATAAAAAGGATCTTTGTTCTTTATAATCGTAAATTGCTGACATTTATCACAAAAAAATCTTATTGTTTCCAAAATATTGCGTATTTTTGTAATTCCAAACTGTATAATCTTTTTAATCTTTAAAATTCAAAAACTGTTATCAGTCAACCAACCTTCGCCCCCGACAATTATGAACCTCCTTGAAAGTATTCGTCACAAAAAACTAAATCCATCAGTATTTTTAGAATTTTCGTAGAATCCCAAATCCAACATATTTTGAAATGAAAATTCTTAATTAGAAACTCATTTCTGTAAACATTATAAAATATCTAAATCCTTCATAAATCTACAAATGTCAGTTATTTTTAGAAACCTCAAATCAAATGAAATCCATCTGTCAACATTATCAATCTTCCTTTAACTCCCAAAACAAGTTAATCTGTAAACTTCATGTTTATCTAACGAACTTTACGTCACCATCATTTTTAACTGACTTTATTTATATGTATTCACAAACATATAGTATTTTATAAAATATATTTTCAAATAAAAACGTAGCCGTTATCGCAAACGGAATCTGATTCTTGCTTACGTATCCGGAATTAAATTGCAATCAGACCAGACTTTTTTATCAAAATAACAACAACAATGTTTTTCGATTTTATGGAAAGTTTTTGGGTTTTTTTAGTTTGATATTCTGAATTTTGAAAATTTTGATATTTCTTTTCATTCAAAATTTTTAATTTTTTTCTAAATAGATTTTAAAATTAAACGTTTCTACAATTGACAAAAAATAAAAAAACAAAAGAATTGCTGGGATTCGAACCTCGAATCTTCAGTATGTTCAAAGCACAAAGCTGATATTTGAACCGGGAAACGTCAGTATGCAAAAAGACTGTTATTTAAAACAATTCGAAAATTATACGTTTCTAAAATAAACAAAAATAAAAGAGAAACGCTGGGATTCGAACCTGGAATCTTGAGTTTGTTAAAAAACACATAGCTGGAATTCGAACCTGAAATCGTCAGTATGTAGAAATACTGTTATTTATTTTCAATTTAGAATTAAAACATAGAAAATGTCAAAAATTTAAATATCGATTTTTTATTTTAAAACAAATTGTTATAAAAACAGCATTTCAAAAGAAGTTCTATTAAAACAATTTTTAAGAGAAGCTTTCATTTATATTTTTTTCCGACGAGATTTTATAGTTATTTTTAGAAATGTTTTTCGATTTTATGAACAGTTTTGTAAAAATGTTAGGGTAATATGAGTAATTTAGTTACGCTTAATATCTTGAAAATGGTCATGAATAAAATTTGGAAAATTGACAAAAGAAAAAAAAAATGGTCGTATTAGGATCTGGAATTTTCAAAAAATTACTAAAAGTTAAAAAAAAGATAATTGATGACATTGGAATCAGTACGCTAAAAAAATTAATTGCTGAGATTCGAACCTGGAATCATCAGTATGTTAAAAAAAAACACTTCCCATAACGAACCAAGAGCTTGATTCGGAGGAGAATTGACTGTATTCTTTTTCTTTCCATTCTTTCCACGATCAGTGGAAAGCGTCAGCGTCTATGCTGTTTACCCATTGTTCGAAAAATTAATTTGATAGTAGTCAACTTTGAACGCTGATACCCAGCATGCAAAGCGGATGCTCTACACACTAAGCTACGGGCTTAATTTAGAATGAAAAATATAAAAAATATATTGAATATTGAATTTCTAGATTTTAGAGTTTTCTCAAAAATTCTGAATACTATCTGATATAACAAAACTTAAATAAAAATAATAAAATATAATTGTTATTTCAAATATTAGTATTTTTCTGTAAAATTTAATTTAAACATTTCAAACATTATGAGAAATTTGATCATAGATTTTTACATTTTTCGGAAATTTATTGTTTACATATGTAAGCAATATTACTTATAAAAATGTAAAAAACTTTATAAAATTCAAAACCGTCAAAATAGGAAGTTAAATATATTTAATTTATTTTGTTTACATATGTAAACAATATAACTTACAAAATGTAAAAAAAAATTTATAAGATTCTAATACATAAATAAAATTTCTTAGAAAATACATATAATTCTATTAAATTATTTATTTTATACGTTTCAAATAAATTTAATAATTGTAATCTTCAATTACTCTCAATAATAAACAAAATTCTAAAAAAATATAAGTTTTATTTAAAATTTGTACAATATAAATTATTTTATATATGTTTATTGTTAGAAATTTAGGACTTTCTAATCTTCAAAATTATCTCAATAATAAAAAAAAATCTAAAAATAGGAAAACCCTAAAAACAATATTTCAAAAGTGTGTCTATCTGAATCTCATTTCTGTAAACAACGCATGGAAAATTTTATAACCGCGGTGAAATCAGTCACATGGAATGGAATTTACAGTGGTTATGTTATGTTACAGTAGTTAAATAACAACCGCCTAAAGTTATGTTTTCTTTTCAATTTTATTTCAAACAGAGTACAATCGGTGGCAGGCGAAAAATAAAAAAAAAAACCTTATCAAATATTTTACAAATGAATAAAAAGTCGTATAGATTTTTCAACAATTAGAGCCCAGACAAACAAATCACAAAAAGCTCACAGAATAGTGAAATATGTACGAAGTTGCCCCAGTGGCGGGTAATAAGATAGAAGCTGCCTGTGCTTTAAAGCGTCTACAATTAATCATGGGACAAATCTCATCGAATACAGCAAATGGAACAACCAACAACAGCAATACTGTAAACCGCCATCACAGTACCCGTTTCTCAAAGACTCATACCACAACAGACATTCCTCCGTGCAACCTTTGCGGAAAGATGAGATTGCCTTGCTACGGGACCCACAGAAAGGTCAATCGAATAATACCAATGCATTTAGTTCGATAAGACAATCGATGCATATCAAGAAAACCACAAAAGACAGTGGCACAACAGCATCAGCGGCATCGGCAGCCATGGCGCCAAATTCAAATCCACGTCCAGTCACGATCAGTGAGATGAATGCGTACAATATTGAGAAGAATGGCGGCGGGGCAGAATCTGTATCAGAATCAGCTACACCCACCACTAACGAAACCGATACTAAAGAACATACTCTTCCAATCACCGTAGTCGATAGTAGTAATAGTAATAACAATAGCAGTAATGTTGTAAATAATAATCATAAGAAGACGACGAATGAGTTTTATACTGTTGGCGATGGATACCATAAGACCGACACCTGTTATTTCCGTAGCCCTGATGGTAATTTCCATAAGTTTCCATCAGATTCATACCATAAAATGTCGGAAAAGTGCTATAAAAAGTCTGCAGATGGAACTTTTCGAAGGATAGAAAACCAAACCGTAATAAATGGTGATATAAAGTCGAATGGCAGTGGTTCGAATAGTACGGGCGGTGGTCAAATGACTGTCAAGAATCAAATGATGAGGTTCTTAAAACGTTCCAAAAGCCATACACCCGCCACTATGAAAGAAATGCAAAAGGAAAGAGAGCAAAGACAACGGGAACGGGAAAGAAATAAACGGGCTTCCACTGCAACAGCAGCCACGCCATCTTCGGGTGGCAACTCTCATCATAGCAGTAATCATCATGATAGTAGTAACCATCATCATAATCATCACCACAGTGGAACAAATAGCAGTAAGAACAATAAAGTTGTTGTGACTATGATGGAGAATGGTGGATTGCCAATTGTTGCAACTAGTAAGGCATCAAAGCACCATAGCCGGGATAAGGACGAAAGTTCAAGTGATAAATCAAGGAGCAAAACAAGGGTATGTAAAATGACGCTACTATTCTGTGACGAGGAAGAAAAATGTGGCATTTTTATGGGGGTTCAAGGGTTCTTAGCAAGTTTTCTTTTACGTTTTTTTTAATGCTTGAATGTAAATGGAAAAAATAGTTAAGTCTACAAAAATATTAAAACGTCAAACAACCCAAAAAATTATAATTCCAATACAAAAGCAATCTAGTTCAACTACCCACAACAATTATCCTTTTTAAAAGCTTTATCAACTTTCACACCCAACGTCCTTGTGGAACGGAATATAAAATGTATAAAAGCAACCCACATAATAATCCAATTTAAAGTTCAGCTACCCAAAGTAACCTATTTTTTATAGCTTGGTCTTTCTCTCTGAGCAAACACCTTAAATCTCCTTCAAAGTTAATTTCCATAATGTAATCTCAGGATAATCTACTTAACTCAAAATAGTTCATGTGAAGATAATTAGTCTAAAAAACACAGACAGAAAATTGAATTACATTTCTTGTTTCCATGACTGTTTTCCTGCTAATCTCACGGAAAAATAATTATTTTGTTTCTTACATTTTCTTTCGCTGGGAACCAACATCAGAAGCACGCTTCCTGTGATGTTGGGTTTTATGTATCGATTTATAGCATACTTGTTATTTTTACACCCAACGGGCACATTTAGAAATTTGGTGTGGAAATTTGAAAAAAAAAAAAATGCAATCGCTGGGATTCGAACTTGGGATAGTTTGTTGAAAATGGAACGGGCACTCTTTAAAATTTGGTTTAGTAATTTAAAAAAAAATGCAATCGCTGGGATTCGAACTGGGGATAGTTTGTTGAAAGTAATTCAGAATGGATTAAAATATTTTTTTTGAAAAATTTTAAAACAAAAAATTATTGCAAATGTTGGAATTTGAAATGGGGTAAAATAGCGAATAGACAAAAAAAGTGAGATGCAAGTATTGGGATTCGAAGTGGTGAACATTTTTCCATATTAATTGACTACTATATACAGAAGATCTTGAAAATTTTTGTGTTTAGTTTGCGATGATAGGTATTTGTATATCAAGGGCAGGTTCTTTAGAAATATTTACAATAAAACGAGGAAGTTGGGATTTGTAAATAAAAAAGAATTCTGCAAGAACTATGATTTGAACTGGATTACTATGAACAGTAGGCTTTTACAATGTTTTTTTATTGAAGACGAGAATGTGGAATTTAAATCTAGAACATGAAACTGGAATTAATAGAACATTTTGGAGAAACGAGAATTTAATCTTTACATTTTGTTGAATAATTAATATTTAAATTATGAATTAAATTATGTTTGTAAATCAAATTTAGTATATAAAATTAATGAAAGTTGTGGATTGAAAGATAAAAACCAAATTTAAAATCTCAGAGACAATATTTTAAAAAACTACACAAAACTATAGAATTCTAAAAAAAATCAAGTTTCTATAAAATTCACAAACTTAATATAAATTTCTCAAAGTACTTCCATTACCGACATTCGTAGCACGCTTTCATAGATCTCACGAGACAATTTATAGTTATTTTCTTACTTCAGTCGACTTTTATTACGAACATCTACTAAACTTTCCTACCAAAACCACAAAAAAAAAAGCTTTCTTTTTCTAGCAACATGTGTCAGCTGATTCGGAGAAAAGATAAGCGACTAAATAATAAACGAACTAACTTGCTAAACAGCAAGCCAGCCGCTAAACAACATTTCCGAGAAATTAAAACGTCTGTCTGCCTGTCTCTCATTTACTCTACATCTAACATTACACCTTTACCTGAGAGTAATTGTACTCTCTAAAGTACACACATCCATCCAATCCATCCAAGTGCTTTTATTTTATTTCACTCACTTTAGATTTTTTTTCCTAAGACTAAGCACAAAACCACCAAACTTCATCGGTATAGGGTTGCTCTGAAAATTGAGATTTCTGAACTATTATTATTAATTATATTATGAACATTGTAAAATTGTTTCAAAGATTACAATTCCATTACAGACAATCTTTAAAAATTGTAAGGAATATACATATTATGTAAAGTACAAGATTTCAGTTTGTGACAAACTTTCAATGGAAAAAAGTTGTTACAATTTTTACAAGTTAGTTGTAGAAAAGCTGTTATCCGAAAAACAAGTTTTTTAACAGTAAGTTAAAAGTTTTCAATTAAGTTTTCAAAAGAATAAGTTAAAAACATTTTTTTTAAATATTTAAATTTCGAAAAGAGAATATCCAATGATCGAAAACTAAATCTATAATATTTGAAATATTGTTTTCACTTCTTTATTGAAGATTCGATATTGAAGATTCCGGAAGTCGAATGTATTGGAACATTCGATGTATTGGTCTCGAGGGGAAAACAACTGGATTCTTAATGCTAGGAATCTATATGGAATCTCGTACGCTTTTTTGTAAATTTGTTTACCCTCTATTAGTCTTCATTATAATAGCTATTCAGTTTAAAGATATTCTTACATGCATAATTCGCACGTTGAAAACGATATTTTAGCATTCGATAATTTAGTTTTCGATTAAACAGTTTTCGATTGAAATTGATATGATAGTTTTATTTTCGATGTTTAGTATTCGATATTTCCACTTTGAGTTCTAAAATCTCTTTGATTGTTTAATTTTTGAGAAACTTTCGATATTATTTAAATTTTTCGAAAATAATTGTTTTTTCTTTCGATTTCTTAATTTTTCAATATTGTTTGAATCTTCCATTTTCCACTTTGAGTTCTAAAATCTGTTCGATTGTTTAGTTTTCGAAAAAATTTCGATATTATTTGAATTTTTCGAAAATTGAAATTTTTGCATTTTTGATTTAATTTGAAATTTTAATTACGAACTAATTTTATATTTCATTCTAATTCAAATTAAAATTTTTCGATCTAATTCAAATTGATAATTTTATTTTCGATCTTTTAAAACTCCTTGTTTTCATCAATTTCTTAATTAATCGATGTTCTGCGCTTCGATGTTTAGTATTCGATATTTCCACTTTGAGTTCTAAAATCTCTTCGATTGTTAAGTTTTCGAAAAATTTTCGATATTATTTGAATTTTTCGAAAATTGAAATTTTTGCATTTTTATTTAATTTGAAATTTTAATTAAGAACTAAATTTCATATTTCACAAAAATAATAATTTTGAATTAAATTTATAACAATTAGTATGTAAATGAATATTATTCTCGAATATAGTAACATTTTTTTCATTTACCTTCAGTCTTTATATTTTTACGCCAGCTTTTGCATTCTTGTTATTCTATTTTTAATTTAATATATTTATATTTCTCAAATATTTCAATTACCTTCAACCTTTTAAAACCAACCAATTTCCGATCCACCTTAATTATAACTCTCTTTCTCTTTCTGGCTTCTATATTGTTTTCATTATTTCACCTATACAGAACCAACGAGCCAAACAGAGCAGCCAAATCCAACTCAGAGAGCCGAACGAAGTTCATTTCAGTCTTTTTTTTTTTAAGTAGTTAGGTTTTTAGTAGTTAGTTTGTTAAAAGTAGTTAGAAAAAAGTCACTCAATTTGATACAGTTTTAAATTTTGTCGACATGATTTTTTACGAGATTATTGGGAATTAATTAGAAAAAAATTAAGAAAAAAAAAATCAGAAAAAATTCATAAGAAAATCAAAAAGAAATGTATTGAAAATCCGTCCGTCAGTCATTAATTTAATTAAATTAAGTGTAATTTTGTCGCCGTCTAAGTGAATATGTGTATTTGTGCTTTATATATATAATTTTTTTTAAAACTTTTTTTTTGTGTTTTGACGTTGGTTGGAACGAAAGCATTTACAGCCAACCTTTCTTCTTATTCATCATTATGTCAATAATTTTGTGGTGGTGCGGGTGACCGTTTTGTGATTCAAAAAAAAACATATTATATATTTCTAAAGAGACTTTTGGAACATTTTTCTTTTTCCAGATGAAAAGATTTCGAAAATTGTGAAAAATTATGGAATAAATATGAAAAAATCTGATAAAATATATACGAAAAATATTAAAGAATATAAAGTGTGTGATGATGGAAAAAAAAGTTGTGTACTCAAGTGATAACAAAACAGTCATTTGTGTGTGTGCGTGTTTGGAGTTGATCATGAGCGATGGGCAAACTTTACTACCACACGAAAAGAAAAAAAGAACAACATGGACAATTTTTTGTTTTAGATTTATTTTTTTTCACCTAAAAACAGATTCTTTTCTAGATCATTTTGAGATTTTTTTGAAGTTTTTCATGATCAATTTTTATTTCTTGAAAAAAAAAGATCGCTTTTGTATTAAAAAGATCAGTCCGTAAATGAAGATATTGAAATTTTAAAATTTTTCCCGACTTTGGCTTTCAGAAAACTATATTTTTTATAGAAAACATCAAATAATTTGAAATTGTCAAAAAAAAAACTTAAATCGACAATTTTATTTAAGAAAAATATCCGTCCGTAAATGCAAATATTAAAGTTTCTAGTTTTTATGAGTTCCATTTCAAGAAAGATCATAAAAAAATTCAAACTCTGTCCTTCTGAATGTTAGTCCAGTACTAAAAGCACTCTTAATTTTTTTTGAGAAAAATATTCGTACTTAAATATAAAATATCAATCAGAGTTTCAAATTTGTATGAACCTTTTTCAATAAAAGATATATTTTTATATAAAACATAAAATAATTTCCAAATATAAAAAAGGAAAATGATATTACAGAGTTTCAAACGCTGTCCTTCTGAATGTAAATCCGATACTACATTCCTAATGCTTAGAATCTGTACGGAATTTTTGAAATATTGTTTTTTTAAGAAAAATATTCGTCTGTAAATGCAGAATATTAAAGTGTCTAGTTTTTATGAGTTTATTTCAAAAACATCAATAATAAAAAAAAAAAA